>VZTL01083724.1:0-33895 GCA_013400535.1 Scopus umbretta
TTTTTTTTTTCCCCTCCCTAAAAGTTATAATATAGCTCACATGGGAATTCTGAGAAAGTTTTTTGCTCTATATTGTTTAGGCAGTCAAGGGTCTTCTAGAATCAATGAGGAGCGGGGACACAACAGCCCTTCCTGACTTTCTGATCAGTGAAGCCATCCTGGATATCCTTTTGTCATTAATAGGGCCCAGGTCGTTTAACTAGAATCAAGAATTAGGAAGAAAAATGGAAAAATCATAGAATGCTTTGGGTTGGAAGGGACCTTTAGAGGTCATCTAGCCCAACACCCTTGCAGTAAGCAGGGACATCTTCAACTAGATCAGGTTGCTCAGAGCCTCGTCCAACCTGAATTTGAATGCTTCCAGGGATGGGGCCTCCACTACCTCTCTGGGCAATCCGTTCCAGTGTTTCAGCATTCTCATTGTAAAAAATCTCTTCCTTATATCCAGTCTAAATCTACCCTCCTTTAGTTTAAAACCATTACTCCTCACCCTGTCACAACAGGCCTTGCTAAAAAGATTGTCCCCATCTTTCCTGTAGGCCCCCTTTAAGTACTGAAAGGAAAATGTCCTGTGACACTTAAACTACATGTGGTCTAATCAGTCTGTCAGAGGATGACTGATGAGTTTCATGTTACTGTTTATTTAGATGTGATTATACATAAGTAGGTGACACATCAAGGAAGTGGAGAGAAAGGAATTCAGAGTGTAGAACTGCTAAAGAAGAGCTACCATCACTTTCTTTTTCTTCTGCTATAAAATAAAGATAAAAGTGTTTGTATATTCCTCAGAATATTTATCTTTTTATTTCTTTGGAAATAAGTGGGATTGCATCAAGAAAGAGGTGACTTTATTATCAGTTTTTCTTCTGGAGGAAACAAATCAACACCCAAAGTTATTTGGAAAGCCACTGAAACTAAACAGAGGTATTGTATTTTCCACTGAACAGCTTTTTGTTGTTTGTTGTTGGTTTTGTTGTTTGTAGCAATTGTTCATTTTGGTAAGAGATCTTTTCAAGGGTGGTTAAATTCTAAGACAAGCATAGCAGGAAAAACTTGTGGTTTATTTACAAAGAACAGTTAATAATAGTTGACCAGTTATTTTTCCTGAATTGGGTTGCATTTCTTAATTCTGATTTTCCTCCAACAACAAACAGCAAGAGGCTTAATTTTCTTCACATATATCTAGATGCAAATCCAGATAGATATTTTAAATTAATAATTACATTGTTGTCAACTTCTGTATTTGCTAGAGAAAATAATCTGATTCAGACATTTCTGTGTGGATTAATGGGTGCATTCAGAATTTGTTGCAGTTCTATATCAAGTCTGTCACTGCTGGGAATATCATAATCACAATAAATGTATAAATCCAACACGATGCTTTCAGAATTAAAATGAAGCTATTTCACTAGAAGTAGAAGCAGTGAGGTAACAGGAATTTTGACAGTACAAATGAAATTAAAAGCAAAACCTTGTATATTGTAAGACGTGCAGTTTTGTAGTAAACATTTCTCAGCACGTAGAGTAAAAGTCGGAAGTGATTTAATTTTCTTTCTTTCTCTGGCTCAGAGGAGGGTTCAGAAGCTTCATGGAATTCCTACCTCTCCCAATTCCCTCAGCTCTCAAAACTCTAAAGAAGGTGTTTCTTGGACATTCATCACTTCTAAATTTCAGACTAAATGTGAATCTTGTAAATAAAAAAAATACAGAGATGCTGCAGCATTTTCCTGTTTTAGCATTCACACTTTCTAATTGTCATTTAGAACTTGATGTATTGAATATTCCCAGGTATATACCAGTTGAGGTAGTGGTTGTCTTGCACATTTGACATTGGCCCAGGGAACCATGATTACGCATCTTTGCTATGAAATGAAGGGATCGTGTACTATTTGATAGTAAGTGATTGAGGAATATTCAACTATGTTCTTCATTTAAAAAAAGACTCCAGAGAAAAACAGAATTAGCTAACCTTTTAGAAAAAAATCACTATGAATTTTTATGCATAGACAGGACTTTTAAACACAGGAATGCATTATTGCTTCAATATGGAGCAAAGATAATCCAGTATATTTTGCATTGTAGAGAAAGAAACACAGAAGTTAAGCACTTGGAGAGCTCTTATTTTATATACAAGGTTAATAATACTGTCTTGAGATCAACCCTCTTTGTCTAAAATACTGTATTTTCCTTATCAGCTGTTGACAAGCATCATTCCAAGATGAATCTAGTCCAAGCCAATGGATACTGAAACCAGTTATAAGTAGCATTTTGAAATTAAAACACTTAAACCCATATACGTATTAATAGCTGAGAGTATTTGCACCTACTATTTCTCAACAAATACATGTAAAATAGGCCACAGCAAACCCCACAGATTTTCATTGTAAACAAAGAAGATGCTGAACTCAGGAAGCCAGAACTGTCAAGGGATTTACCAAATTAAGTAGTCAGTCAAGAGTATGTCCACTGACAAAGCTAAAAAGAACCCAAGAAAGTTCTAGAGTATGCAGGGGGCTGGTGTGATCTGGTCAAAATCAAGTGCCACTACGGGAGTCAGAGGGGAAACAATACAGGACCACAAAGCAGATCTCAATAATATCAGTAAGGACTCAAGAGCAAAAGTCAGGAGCATGATTACAACTGAAATGCAAAGAACAGCAAAGAATTCCAGTGCACATGAAATGTATGGGGTAGATCTCCCTTAAATACAGGGGGCAAAGCTCTGCGGTCAGCTATTAGCCCAGAAAGTGACTCCCAGAGCAATCTCACGGCAGGACATAACAGGATGTAATCCTTAATGCATTGATGCTATTTGGATTTCTCAGTGGCACAAGTAAGAAACGGCATCTCTCGGCTCCAAAGTATGTTTTGCAGCTGAGTATGGTCTTAGAGCGAACAGAGCAAAGGGCTTAAAAAAAAAAACAAAGTCAAAGTTCCACTATGGACTGTGGCAAAACCACCAATAAAGATTAATTCCATCAATGAAAAGCTGTCTTTAAACATTTTGATTATATAGTATGATTTCTTTAGGTTTGTTTCTGGGAATTTTAATCATTGCAGCAGCTCTGTTACCTAACATTGGGACCGAAAAGCTAAATTCAAATGAAACATTATGCAGTAGAGAAAAATTGAGTTAGTCTCAGCAGACCAAAGTTTCCAGTTGTCATTAAATTTTTGTAATCTGAAATGATTCTTTTATATCACAGTACATATTTGCATATAACTTGTTATCCTCCTCTGGAGACAAGATAAGCAGTATTTTTAAATATCTTAAAATGATACTGAAGGCTTTTATATTTTTTATTCCAAACCTCTCACCTCTGTAGAACACAACCATGTTTGCGTTGATAAGAAGTTTTGAGAACTGGAAAAATATCACCAGTATCAATACAGAAAGCAACTCACTTCACCTGTAAGTAACATCCACAAATTTTAGTTTTCAGGGTTGGAGACAGCTCCTATGTTGAGTGGTAGCTGGTGCTCTCTTTTATCCACCACATGACAGAAGGAGTGCACCTCAGCAGGGGTGCTAATGTGAGACTGGGAGGGAAGCTAGGAGGGATGTGACTTTGACCTTCTACCCTGATTTGTATTGAAAAAAGGAATATACCTGGAATGGCAGATGTCCAATTAGAGAAAAAAACATTTTTGGACACTTGGTGATAAAGATGCAGAGATAAAAAGTAATGAGCAGCAGAGTAATGGACTTCTCACATTTGCCATCAGTGATGGCAGGTGAGACTATCAAGATAGACAACTAGAAGCAGCTCATCTATTGTGTATGGCACAAACTGAATCCTGTGGAAACAAAGAGATGCAACATGAAACCAAAACTGCGCTAGTGCTGGCTAATGTATATTGTATTATAATGAGGCAGAGGACTTGCTTAAGTGAACGACTTACTCCATCTTTATTTGCTTAGAATTACAGTTTAGAATATACCAAAGATAGTGTGAAGCACCAGAACAGTTATTCCTGGGAAACTTAACTTTATCTCTGGGAAACTTACCACTGGGAGTGGTAAAAATGACAGTCATCCTTATAGACATAGTGTAGTATCTTCCACAAATAAAAAGAAATGACAAAGTCAAGGAGAATGACAACCACAACACATGCAAAAGAAACTGTCTTGCACCTCTGGGAACAGCTAATTACTCCATAGCAGTCTGTGCACACCGAGTGATCAGAAGGGTTCAGCATGTGACAATATGCCATACCAGCTCTTTTTAGAACATCAAACATCAATATTCTGGCACTTTTCAGATACTGATTGGAGAATGAATAATTAATTCCATTTCAACTACTGTGCTGTATCTTTAGGTGCAAAAGGTGTCTAAAATAGTCTTAAGTATTCTATGCAAAGAACTGGAAATAGTGAGAGTAATAAGGCCCATGAACAAGAATTCCCTGAACAGACCATAAGTGACAATGGCTCTGTTCACATATGAAGAGTTCCAGCTGCTTTTTGAGGAAATGGTATCAAAGTGACACATCAGCCTCTTACCCTCCTGCCATGAATGGATTAGTGAAATGATTCATTCAGCCATTTGAGAAAACAATCTGTGCTCCATTCCTGCATGGTATTAAGCTAGCTAGCTCAAGCTAGTTAACAACACAATAATCTTCTGTCTGTAGAAACACAATCTAGCACTATTGTTTATAGGACTTAATTTAAGACCTCACCAGGATGTCCTAATCCTTAATCTACAGAAGGACACTGAAGATAAAAATTATGACTGAATAGTCACAGCTAAAAACATCTAAGCAAGCAGTTTGCATGTTAAAAAAAAAAGGTATTTCTGAGGCAATTTGGAAAGGTGGTGTAATTAGGACAGAGACTGGTCCTCTGCTTCACTAGGCTGAAATCTCATAGAACTAATTAGGTTGTGGAGAAGACATTGGATGCTAAGGCTGAAAGGGATCTATCAGCATCATGTACCCCATTGCTTTAGCCCAATGCAAAATTAATTATATCTTTATCATTCCTGTCCTGGTCTTTAAAACTTTAGTTAGCTTGTTTTTAAAGAACCTCTACAACCTCATGAATTTTATTCCAACACTTCAACACCTTCAACATTCAGAAGCTTTCCCTAACATCCAGTCTGAATCTTTATTGCTTTTTCAGAATGAATACACCCAGACTATATTCCTAATTTCTTTCAGACCATATCTTCTACTGCTGTAGTAATTCTTTTGGTTTTCTCTGGACACATTTGTTGATGCATGACTTTGTTGAGTGCCCAGAATTGAACACAGTATTACAGTTGAAGAGTTTCCAGTGCCATATAATGTGGGATTATTTCCTGTGTCTTGTAGACTGTATTCCTCTTTGTCCACCCGACTACTGGTGGGGTTTTTTGTAACACCATTGTATGTTGGTAATACACCAGGAGTCCCACATCCTTCTTTGTAGAACAGTCACCTGAGCACTTCATTGTTCTCCATCCTACATTTGATTATTTTTGCCCAAAGGTAGCATCTTGCACTTTTCCCTGTTGAGTTATATCCTTTTAGTTCTCCAGGTGATTTCTCTGATTTACTCTTTTGAATTCTAATCCTGACTAAACATAGTTAAAATCTCTCCCATTTTTGTGTCATCTGCAAAGTTGGATTTTCTATTTAACTACTCAGGTACCTTTTGAAATAGTGAACAATACTGGATCCTGCCTCTGTGGGCCTCCAGTCAATACACTCTCCTCTCTCCCACTTGGACAGAGAACAATCAATAATGACCCTATTAGTACAATTTTGCATTACAGTAGTTTCATCTAGGTCATGTTTCTCCAGGTTATTTATTAGACTTTCACATACAGGAATATAAAAACCGTTACTAAAGTCAGTATACAAAATATCAACTGGTTCTTCATCTATAAGACCCATTAACCTGACACAGAAGACAATTAAACTACCTTGCTATGATTTGCTTTATGCTGGCTGTAACTTTTCTTTTTGATTCTTATAAGTAGTTTGTTCCAACATTTTTACAGGAAAAGGCATTTGGCTGATTTGTTTCAAATTCCCTGATTTGTCTTTTCCCCCTTTTTAAATATAAGTACGATGTTTTGCCTTTTCTAATCTCTCATTACTTTTCACAGTTTGTCAAAGATAGCTGCTAACTACTTCACCCAATGCTTTAAGTATCCTAGACTGAGGTTCTTCAGGTTCAGACAATTTGAGAGTACACAATTCAAAGTATTTTCTAATCTGTTCTTTCTTATTTTTGGATGCGTATTTACTCCTTTAAATACGGCATCGTGCTACCATCTGATTGAAGCTGATCTGGGTGGTGGAAGCTGATGCAAAAAAGGCATTAAACTGTTAGATCTGTTGATAACTTTCTTATATACTGATCAGTGGGTTAATTCTTTTCTTGATATCGGTGTTATTGCTAATGTAGTTAAATATAGATATGCTATTCCTTGATGGTCTTAGCTCACTGCCTCTTTTTTTGGTGTTATTTGTGTGTCTTGGCCTCTCCGATTTCTGTACAATTATGCTATATGTTTTTATTTCTTCCTTGGTAATTTGACCTATTTTGCACTTTCTCTGTGTTTCCTTGTTGTTCAAGAAGAATGAAGAACTCATGGTTTAACCACGTTGGTCTCTCTGTACCTTTACTGTCTTTCCTACACAATGAAATAGTTCACATTTGTGTACATAAATTATTTCTTTCAGGAACTGGCAGCTTGTCTCTAATTTCTGCTTGCTCTTATTTTCCTAAAGATCTTGAATTCTTATTTCCTAGTCTCTCCTACCTAGGTGTTCTCCTAACTTCCCATTTTCAACCAGTTCCTCAGTCAGTTAAAAATGTATCTTGCAGAAGCTTCCTTCAAGGTGCTTTCCCCTGCTGCATCAAAAGGTTTTCATCAGAGCATTGTAGGACCTTACTGGACAGTCTGTGTCCCACTGTGTTCTTTTCCCAACAAATAATAAGCCTAATTAATAATCTAGATTACTATCAAATAGTTGCTTTGGATCACTTGTCTACTTGCCCACAAGTAGTTACAACTTTCTGTTTGCTGATCTGTAATAGGTTCCCACAGTGGTAACACCCATACATATTTCATTTATTCTTTGTCCAAAGATCTTCAGCAGATGTCCCTCCACCGTCTGCAGCTTGTAGCAAAGATAAGTCTTTGCTTATTTCCGTATGTCCTTCTACAACAGGTTTTACCCCATTAGTATTCTAGTTCCCTGACAAATAATACAATCTGTTACACCAATTTGATCGTAACTTGAATTGTGTATTAAGACTTCAAGGTCTTTAAATACAGTCATTTAGAACAGTTGTATTTAAGTGGAGGGGTGAGGGAAGGGGGTATTCATCTTCTCAGCATCAGCCAAGACTGAAGATTCATGACTGCTTATACTAACCATGAATGCTCAGGGTTTCTGGTTATTTTAAGATATGCTCTTCATCCTGTAAATTTCTATACTGCAAAGACCCAGAGGCTTCCCTACTCCTTTTTATTCTACAGTAGGGATCAGCAAGTTCTCAGCCTAAAAGACCTGTCTGACAAATCCCAGTGTACATTTTTGGGGCATCTTCTCCTAGCCCTTGAAGTAGTCTATGGACTTAGGTATATCATGACATGGGGTTCCCATTAGCTTTGCTTTGGCTACTCTACTGGAATAGTGGTGGCAGGAGTTGCCTTCCCCACCATTCTGGCAAGAATAGTGGCACAGACTCTGTTATTTGCTCCCAGACAGCCCTCAGGGGATGACTCCTTTCAGGAACAATGAAGTGACTACAGGAATCCCCATCTCCCTTCAGAGAAGAAGCAGGAGCAGGAAGAGGTATGCATAGATAGTACTTCTCTGTAGCCAAGCTATGCATGTGTCTGTGTGTGAAAGAAGCCATCTGTGACTTCTTTTGTCTGTTCACAGAGTTCTTTCACTAAGTGGTAGTTGCCGCTCACACTTCTTATTTAGGCCAGAAGATTAAACACCCTGAATCAGTCATAGCTAATTTATGATTGCAGTATTTCCTTCGCAACCACAAGACCATAAATTCGCTTTTAAGTTTTAAATGCAAGTCAGAGATTTTTATTTAAGTACGTTGTTCCAAGAGGTAGACAGCAGGCACTGGGATATAATACCTATGCTTTAATCCTACCTGAGATACGGTTAGCTTCAATGTCCTAGAAAAACTCTAGAATGCATTGTTCAAATCAGGTAGATTTTCTATCATGTTACTTGGTAGGCTAAGAATAAGATAGTAAGATAGACATTGAATAAGCAACCGTATTTTCAAAAGCGACACTCGACAGTTCCTCATGAACTTACTGGTAGCTGTTGATTACTATTGCCCAAAATCAAACTATGTATTTAGAAAATGAAATATGGACAGAAGATACTAATTTTAGATTTCCATTAGAAAACTGACAAATTTTTAAGGATCTATAATGTAACTGTATAATCACTTTACAGCACACCGGAAAACTCCTGCAGCCTGAGATTACGCAATGGGCTTTCCATGTGACACGTTCTATTGTGAGAATTAAAATTTACTTGAAAATATCCCTATTTAAGTAATTTTCACAGTGCACTAGCTCAGAGTCATTCTTATTAATAATCGTTATACAGTGCAGCTGAACTTGTTACTCAGGTGCTTTAATTAAAAAAAAATAAATCTTGTAGTTGATTTCTGAAAATCCACTTCCTCTGCTTGATTGATAAGAACAGACTATAAGGCCATAGTTTCACAAGGCTGTCAATCTCTTTTAGGAAATCTAGTAGTATTAGATCAAAAACATTGCAGCCATGTGATGCAAAGTCCGGAGCTCATACAAACTCACCATGCGACTTCAAGTGTATGTAAAAAATGTGAAGGTTAACTCTGTCCTAGAGAATTTGATATTGGATCAGGCATTATCTCACCAAGCTACTTTTGACTTCTTCCTGAATCAAGCATCTTTTGTCCTCTTATAGACAGTATGGAAAAGGATAGGCACCATAAAAGAGGCATAAACACTGTATCAAGTATTCTGGTAGCGTGATGGAAATGCAGTGCTGTATTCATGCTTGATCTAGATTAAATCTGTACTGAAAGGTGATCCAGCATGTACAAATTTGGAACCAGGTCCTAAGGCTTCTCCTGATCAGGAGAAGTATTCCAGTAAATGACCACGATGCTTATTCCACTAACCATAATTACATATAGTTTTACTTAATTACAACCTCTGTTCAAGTAAAACATCCCATTCATTATTTTTCTGGGAGTTTTAAGAGTGGAAGGCAAGGTAAGAAAGAAATAAGCCTTCTGAACTAGAGGATCCTAAGACCCAGATCCTACAAGGTACTTGGCTATCAGACTATAGTGGCTATAGTTCTATATAACTTGAATATTTTGGGTTGAAGCAATTTTAAAACACATGTCAATGTTGCACAGCACCAGGATTTTTTTTCCTCCATCATCTGGAATTCAGAACTAGTCTGTCCAACTTTTCAAGTCAAACAAATTTACTAAAATAAAATAATACAGGACTAAAGACAGAATTTAGATGGAAGCTTAATTGTGATGACAACAGTTCTGTAACTGTAGCAGTACAGTTTCTATAGGTAAGATTGAACTAACTGAGTTGCATGTTTAACTACAGTAAAACCCAATATATTCTAGTGAAATAATCAGGAAATTGGGAGACATCTCCCAGCTTCAGCTGCGTAAATGGAGATTTAATATTCTGCCACTTAACAGTCAATTAAGTAACCACAGTTACTTTTTACTTTACAGTTACTCCCAGTCAGCCTTTGCGAGATGAGTAGAAATGGATTTGTAATTGTAACTAAGAAGAAATGTGTAACTTTAAAAACCACATCGTCTGGAACAGCTGGTATTTGGGATACTAGGTACGTATACTAGAGTGTCTTTGTAATTAAAACAGTTTTGTGACTAGTTCCCAAACAGATCCACATAGATCTTTAAACCTGCTGAATGGAGACAAATGCAAAGGCAGAACACATACGCCTATAAAAACATCAACTGGCAGCAGCTCTAATCTCCAAGAGGGACAGCTAAGCAGGTTGATGGATGTTCTTCCTTCATCATTATTTCACTATGTAGCACAACTAGCTGACTGTGTAGTGATGATCTCTGAACCGCTTTTCACTGTAATTCTTTCTTTCTACATCAAATAACTTTGCATGTGAAGAAGGCCTATGTAATCTCTAAAGATATTTCTTCACTGAGACTTCATTCAAGCTTGATCTCTCTGTGCCATTCATCCATTCATTTAAGCTACCTGGAGAGCAAGTTTTGCGGTTCTGTCTCTTTCCACAAGTTTAGAAAAAGAATAGTAGTTGCCTTTGATGGCCTTACTGCACTCCTCTGTACATGAGCCTTTTCTACACTTTTGCAATGTGCTTGGTTTTCCTTTATGTATTGTTTGCTCCTCTGATCCTCAAACATTTTTGTTGGGAGAAGTATGAGACTCATACCAGAACATGAAATATATATTTTAAATTCTTGATTAACCAAAATTTCTATCACATGATTTGCATCTGAGGATGCTGGGATAGGCTTCCCTGAAGTGATTTTGAAATACACAAAGAATGTTTTATAACAGTAAATACAGTGCTTCTCACAGGCAGCTCTTCTCTAGGTTAAACATTCACACTGTCTGGATGGACTGCAGTCTGTGTTCACAGATTTATGTGGCTTTTTCAAATACGGTATCACCCGTTTTGCACAGTATGGTCTTCTGAAAGTGCACTTGGCAAGAAACAGTTCTTGCTAAGTATAAAGTGTGAAATCTGGCAATAAAATTTTAAATTAAACCCAACATTTTTCAGCCTACATCCTGGCAACTGCTGTCTTACTAAAAACTAGCAATTTCTAGTCAGTATTATGTGTAGTGGTGTAAGAGGGTGTAACTGAATGCTCATCCTTCTGCATTTATTAATATAAAATTTTGTTTAATAAGTTATAAGATCTTATAATGCAATCTTCAGTACTTGTTATGTATAACAGATAATCCCAATGGTATAATGATTTACTTAATATAATATTTTACATTGTAGTATCACTTAAGAATATCACTTAGTCCCACTATGTTAATGACTTTATCAACTTCTTAATACCTGTTCCAAAGTATTTACATTTTAAGTATGTTAATTTTTACTTTATACAGTCTTAATGTACTAATTAATAATGGGCTTAAAATGAGTTCTGTGAAATCAATCAATATCTGCTACAAAATATATTGCAATTATAGGTTTAAATGAAATTAAATTGTAGAAATTGTCTAAAAGAAAGTGTGTATATTCACATAATATTTGACTCAGACTTCAGAAAGAAGCAATTAGTGGAGGATATACATCTATCCAAAACATTCCACTTAGCTTCCCCAACATACACATTGCTTTTCTCCTCCACTTGCAGAATAAGCTTGAGGCAATCTTAAAAAAAAAGAAGAATAGCATAAAGTTCCCATTAGCTATTTGGATAAATATTTGTAAGGAACATTTAATATATTTCTTTTTCAGACTTTTAAAAAATCGGTTTGTGCTACAATAATTTTTTAAAGATAGCTAATATTTTTTTTTATCTACCCCTTCAAAACATCACCCCAAATAGTCTCGCTAGCTAAAAATGAATTAAATAGTAGACATCTAGCACATTAGAATTTATATTGTCTTTGAAACTTTAGAAATGTGAATACCCTGTATTATCTTCTACTTTTAAAATCACTGTACAATTTATGCAAGTATTTCTACAAGTAAGACTATGAATACAAGCCCTTCTGTTGGGTCAGATCAGTCAGTGGAACCTAAAAACTGTAGCAGTTGAAAGTCCAGATTGCAAGTGCCTTTATTTATTGAAGCTTCATAATATACTTTCCTTTAAAAGTTGTTCTGATGAGTCGCACTTTAAAAAAACAGTGTAATTCCAAGAGGTATTATTAAATTAATAAAACAAAATTACTTGTTTCATCCTTCTACATCTGACTTGCAAGATGCATTGAATATACCCACAACTGCATCTTGAAAGCTAGTCCAAAACTGCTGTCAAAATCCCATTCCCTTGTGGGGATGATGCTACATTTGAAGGTGTGCCTGAAGCATTTTCGCCCCAGACCCACCAGGCATACCTGGACAACGCTGCACACCCTGTCCGGCAGGACACGGGCTCACCAGGCACCTGGCCTTGCAGCTGCTTCCACCACCTCTTTTTCAGAGCAAAGTACCCACAGCCCTTGAGATACCAGGTGTGACAAGGCAACGATGGATGGGCAAGGATGACTGCAACACCTCTGTTGAGGGTATGGTGAACGTTCCCCGTAAGAAAGGTTAAATAGAAAAAGAAACAGTAAAACGACATTATTATCTTTCAAATGCATTGCCCATTGGAGAAGTATCTTGTAAGAGTAAATACACATTGGGGAATCACAGCTAAGCCACCATTAGGGTAAGTGATGCTCAGTCCAGTGGCATCAAGGTAAGTGATGCTCAGTTCTGTGGGCAGAGAGGATCCCGTCTTCGGAGGCAGCACTTGGCCCTGACTTTTCCAGGCATGAACAGATGTTATCGGTGTAGAGTCAACTTCTTTACTATATATAAAAAATAGAGAATATACTTCTGAAGATTTCAGTGCTCTCTTCTTGCCTACAAAGTCAGTTACAGGATTGTACAAATCAATTACTTAGCCTAGAAGTTCAAATTGGTTCTATCTAAAGTTTTCCATACTGTGTGTGGGCTTACTCTCCTAAATTTTGCCCCAATATGGAAAGAAGGTGGATCTTTCAGATTCCTACACTTGTTGAAAACCACTGGGACCTCAAGCACGGCATCCTTTCAGCGTTACATTCGGGGCTGTTCTTAGCTGATGACCATTTCCCCGTATTCCCAAACGCAAAGGTTCACCCTCCGCAGGGGCTGAAGCCGCAGGGCGCGCGGCAACGAGCGCCCTCTTTCAAAATGGCGGCCAATTCACACAGTTCTCAAGGGGAGCGAAGCCGCCACCGCCCTCAGGCCTCCATTTCGAGAGCGGCGGCGGCTTTGTGGCCGGCGGGTGGGCTGGGCCTCCCGGGGCGGCCGCGGCCGGGGCCCTGGGGCGGGGAGCTCAGCCCCCCGGGAACAACGGCACGGGGCTGAAAAATGGCAGGAAAAAGCACATGGGCCTGTGATCTCGGCCCCACTGGGAGGAATGGGAGGCGCTGGCATTGTGGAAGGGTTCAATTATTCATGAGGTTCCCCACGAGTCACTTCATGCGTCAACCCCTGCTGACAGATAAGCCTCCGGTTACAGGCAAAAAAAGGTAATAATTAAAAAAGGAATTAGAGCATCACTGCTAAATAAGTATTTTAAAAAACAACCTGTGGTAGCACATTCACTAAAAAGATGGTAAGAGATTAGAATGAAAGGTGCGATGCTATGCAAGAATATATGGATGTAGAATAAAGGAAAGAACTACCATATATGTAACAAAAAGCATGTTTTGTAGCATACACAGAGTAACTGCAGGAAAGTAATTCATACTTTGAAAACCAAACTGGCCATTTATTGCAAGTGTAGCTAGAGCTATTGCTGTTTGCGTAGCCTGTCTCCTTCTCCAAGGTCCTTCTGCTGCCCACTCTAATACCTCAAATTTTTGTGCTGATTGCAGCATATTTTCCTTTTAACGCTGTTAATCCTTCTGTCTTTTATGGGAACATTCACTTCTTTCTGGGATGGAGGGTACTAGTGTACAGCCCATGCCAGAGATAATAGCTTCAGCCCTCAATGTATTTTAGTATTTTGACCAACTGTCTCCTCATCCTCCAAGCACTCTGTCTTGGGCATCTCCCACTAACAGCAGAAACATGAAGATGCAAGGGTGGTTGCCGTGCTGTTAGATGAACGCTTTCATCCTTTCCGCACTTGCTCTGCAAGTTGGCACATGCGGGTTCCTTGCATTGGTCATGCACCTTCTTTCTTCTTTCCTTCCACATCAGGGCAGGTTATGTTGCATTTGGTTCTGTATCGTCCATGTTCTAGACTTGGCCTTATCTGTCTTGATAGGTGGGCTGGATGCCACCATTCACCAGTTATTTTCCATTTTGTCCCTATTATTGACCTTTATCTATAGCTTCCTCCTATGATTCATATGGCAATGCAGCTTGGAAAGATGCTTTTTGTCACTCTTCAATGTAACAAAGTGACGCTTGGTCTTTGTCTCTGATTATAGCAGAGAGTCTCCTTTGCCTTATCTTCTCTTAATTAAAACATACTCTTCATGGTTCTTTTGCTGTTCTTATTGAAAGCTGAGAATCTGTTCTCTAGTCAGTCCACTGATTATCAAATCAAAGCTAATGTTTAGTCCCTGAAACGATGCATCTTGACGGTTCAAAATTGCCTAACAGCACTCCAGTTCTCTACTTAGCTTTTGATATTCAGTCTTGCAGCTGTCTTTATGGATGATTTTGCCTATGCTCAAATTCTATTCTGTGCAAAACCATTTAAATTCTGCTGCAATGCATGGTAGTACCTCGCCTGAGTGTGGCCACCAGCCAGGTTTAGGTGACCTAGTCCAGGACCAGACCACATAAAAATTCTACCTGGTCACATGAGAAAGCAAAAGTAAAAATAAACACAAAGAGATGATTATTTCTTAAGTTATCCTGAGCCATGACAAATACTGAGAAAGAAAACATTTTTGCCACAGAGAGCTCAGGCAAAAGTCACCAAGTTATTGGTAGCCAAATAAAGTAACCTTCACTCACCAGCCGTATTTTTCCATACGCAGGCTCAGAGATATCAGTATCCCTTCACACCTGGACTCCAGCCAGTCTATTCTCCTTCCCCACCAACTGAGTTGGCCTCTCCATTTTAGGACTTTGCTGAAGTCTGACATGTTTTAGAAGGTGTGTGCACATGTCTGAGGAGGCTCTCCTCACTGCATTCTGCATCCTATCTCACTCAGCGTAGTGTGTCAGGATTGGGCTAGTTTGAGAAAAAGTGTCTCCAGTGTTCTGGTCACAGTTCTTCCCTCGGTATCCACCAAGTAAGTTCAGCTGCAAAAAGCCAAATTAGTGACATTTTGTGACCATATAGGTCCAGTTTGGTTTGATTATGTCCAAAGCAATTGGACACAGGGTCTTGGACACTGCAGGGCCCTGCAATGTCACTGGGCTCCAGAGGTGCTTCTGGATCATGACATTTTTTTCAAGCTTCACACTGTTTCCCATACACACTAAATGAGACATTCACCCATAGCTAGGCTTAGGCATGTGCGCATCCCACTGTGCAAGTGCTGCGGGTTGATGGTTTTGCACGTGGGCTGCTTTGTACATTGTACATGGCAACATAGGTTGCGTCACGGATGCCTCTTTATGAGGCAGCAGGTGATCACATGAGCTGATTTGCAGAGTTGTAGTAGGGGTATCTGGCTTTTATTTTTTTTTTATTTCTTCCAGTTCTGTTCCTACAAGAAGTACATTCAGTCCTTTGCTTGATAAAAAAATTGACCACAGTGTCCCAATTTCTCAGAAATGGAACACCTAATGAACACCACTTGCTTTGGGGATTTGTCCTGCTCACATTTCTGCCATAGGATAACTGGGATTCTGTGTGTGATAATACACTATTGATCTTGGGAATTGATACTTGAAAAGTTCTTTTCATTTGAGGATTCAGAGTGCTTAAAACTTAATTCATATTACCCTTGTGAAGCAAGTAAACATTTCCCCCAGTGCAGAAACTGAGACATTAAGAAAATCAAGACTTTGTAGACTGTACGTCCCATAGATATCTCCATAAAAATGGCCTTATTTTTCAAGGTAGTATTTATTTATGGCTTCCACTGATATTAGTCTGTAGCTTTTGTCACCTGCTTTTGAAGATACTGACTTAAATAAATTGTCCTGGGTCACAAGGTAATGTGTTAAATGTGTTCACAGGAAGTATTTGCCTTTGCTTGGTCTGACATTCAAACAGAAACCCTACTTTAGCTCCCTTCACAGTCTTTAATACTAGGAAAAAGCATACCAGGAAAAAAAAAAAAAAAAGAGCTCATATATGAAGTCTTTTCTAGAAGCTGGCAAAATGTGATATTATGTCTTAAATTTCTATATGAGACAGTACAATTCCTAACAGATTTCTTCATTGCTGGGCAACGAAGCAATCTTGCTATGCTACAGGTTTAACCAGTGACTTGCAGTAACTGTCATACAGTGTAAGCAGCACCATGAGGACCTGTGGGAGCAGCTTATTCTGCCCTGTAACTAATCAGTCCACTGGTGCAGGGAAGCACTCAGGGCAACAGTTCTCTGCTGGTAGGTTTAAATGGGATCCCAAAAGAAGTAGGAGCTGGCTGGCTACAGGAAGGTTGTTTTTAAGTGCAAGAGGTTTTCTTTGGGACCAGGCTGTCACTGTAAGGCTGCCTGGCCTGCAGGTACATAGAGTGGTTTATTGTATTTGGTTGTTGAATGAGCTAAACTGCCCTTTCACTTATTTCGGGATTAAAGCTTGCTTGAGAGATTAGCTAGGGAGCCTGTCGCCTTCTTTATTCTGGTCTGGAAAGAGATAAAAGGGACTATATTGGACTATTACATGGACTATAACTTTGGGGAAAAAAGTGGATCTACATTTAATGTTTTCACTAGACTAAACGTTTATGGTTAATTTTACTATCATGATTCAGTATGTTGCATTTCTCAGCTGCCTGCCTGGTAACTGAGCTACCTCCTTGCCAAGATAACTTTACCTTAATCTCAAGAAGAGCTGGGAGCAAGAAATACGTGCTCATGTCTCATGTGCTCCAGATCAGCCTGTTATTTTAGTTCAAGTCCACTTTGATGAGCAGTGTACTGGAGAGCTGGCAAGACTTGCAAGAGAGGTGGCTGACATAGGGATAGAAAAGTTTTAAACTGCAGCAGGATCTGCTAGGCTTCCTTCTCAAATTCCTGAAGTGTGGTTTTTACAGGGACAGACTCTTTGTCATGCTCATATAGATGGGATACCTCCAAATTCCAGATATCTAAGCAGGTAGTACTTTAGGGAGCATTTCTTCCCTCCCCTCAGGGAAGATGAAGCCTTTAACAGATGCATCCTTTGAGACTAGGATGAAATGTGGTTCTACATTTATGTGCTATCAACACTGGCTTAAACAACCCTTCACTTGCTCCTCTTCTCCCTCTCCCTTTATTCTTTTAGCTGGTGCAGTTCCCCCATCCCGTTCACATGTGGCTGTATAAGCAACTGAGTAATGTGTTAAAAAAACCCCAAAAACTGGACAGTAAGAAATGTCAGGAGAAAGAATGGAGCAGAGGCTCTGCAGACCAGTGTAAGTGGTGCTGCCAGGCATAGCCACACTCACAAGACTTAGATTCTCAGAGTTTTGCAAAAATACTAAAAAAATATATAAAATGTTTAAAATCTGATCTGTGTGCAGCATAATTTTAGACATACACCTGAATTAACAAATATTGGATAGCAACTATAGCAAGTTGCAGGTTGAAAACAGCTTAATACCACATTACACAACATGAAAAGAAACTTAATTTTCTGACATAAATTTTAATTTAGCAACTTTGAGGTTACACATCTTGAATTACTTTTGTTCATTTTTTTAACAGTAAAACTGTACATCTGCTACCTACATCTACTTCCTAGTCAGCACTTTATTCTCTTAAACATTTGGCATCAACTACCTGTCAAAGATAGTACAATGAACTAGACAGGCTTTGGGGTTTCTCTATTATGGCAGTTCCTGAATACCCATGTGCTACACTACAGACAAATCACATCCCACCTTAAAAATAATTAATTAAATAAATTTGTAATTAAACATTAAAAAATGTGTTAAAACAATGTTTCAATTAATCTAATTTTTTCATTCATAGTTTTGATTAGGTAAATATTTTAAGTCACTGAATTTTCAGGATGGTAAAATATTCTGACCTGTAGAAAATGCTCAAAGATTATAAATAATATTTTTTGTCTAGCTGTAAAAATGATTGACAGATATGAGTGAAATCAAAGAGGTTTAGGTAAAAGTATTAGATAAACTACTGGAAATTGAGTTCACACATTCCTAATTCAGTTTAAACTCCTTCCCTTGCCAAACACAAAACCCAATACTAGATGTGGAAAGCAAAAATAAAGACCACAGAGAAATGTCTCATACTTTTCCAGATCATACTCACTATCTATTGCAAGAGTTCTTAAATTGTTCAGATTACAGAAAATTTTCAGCCTCGGTGGCATTGTGGAAGAGTAAGTCAATTCACAGAGAAATATTCCTATGCCCCAATTCGAAAGGAAAATCAAAAGAAGAAATTACTGTACAAAGATGAATCATGTAAGAAAATTTACAGAAGACATTAGCCTAATCAGAGAAGTTACAAATAATCAAATGCAAGAAATACATTTTCCTACAGATTGTAAGAGAGATGAGTTGGAGTAAAAGACAACCAACCATTGACCATCTACCACATCCTACTGGACATCAGGTGAATCATCCCTCGAATGAAAGGAACCCTTTAAAATCCACACAGTTCTCTCTGTAGTGTTACTGGCTCTTTAGACCCTAAATTATCCTGCTAAAAGTGTTTCATGGAATAGGTAAATTCTTTCATCTCTTCCACAATGGCTGAATATTAAGAAGTTATTTTATAAGTATCTGTATATTTCACTACAGGTTTTATGAATTAAAACCAGTATTTCACTGCATTTGTTTTAGTGAGGTGCTTAGCAGAGAATATCTGATTTGTGTAACACTAACTCTTCCATTTATGTATTTCACAGTGAAAATACCTGCTTTAGAGACAGGGTTAAATATCTCCTCTTCTGAATTTTGTCATACTAATAGGTTTGCACAGCTGCCAAAACTTTATAAGTCAATTTACTTCTAATGGTTGCATGTTTAGGCAACCAAACTCTTAACAAGTACTTAGTTATGCAACCCTGTAGGAGACAATGATATATGTAATAAATATTCAAATGCAATTACTTATACAGAACTATTTTTCAAGGACTCTGTCTAGATTATCCTACAAGATTCAAGATGTCAGTATCATAATCTAGAACATTCTACATATTGGAGCTTTTGGGGGATTGTGTGAATGGTATTTCCTATCAGTGGACTTTCAGAGGTCAAGGGTCTATCAGGCAGAGGTAAACTGAAGAAGTTTAGTCTGGGGTTCCATCTGAATTGGAATTCTTTACCTTGTACACAGGTCTGGAACTCAGCAACTGTTTTAGATAACATTAGTAACAATAATAAAATACAGTATTGTTATCAATTTTCATACAAAAAAAGATATTTTCTTCATTATCCTCAAATTCAAAAAGCATTACTATGAAGCAGTCATAAACAAAGAAACTCCTAGCCATGCTTGAAAGGGAACTTTTCTAGGGTTATTTCTTCACCTGATGACACTGCCCTGGTTTCCAGGTGATAGTAAGGCATGCTTGTCCCCTGCTCTGGCAGGATGTGGTCCTTCCTCAGTACCCAAGCCATCCAGGCTTCAGCCTCCACTGCTTGCTCTAAACCAAAAATGACAAAAGGCAAAGTTCTGTATGTGCAGACTATGGATCCATCACTTTAATAATGAACAGAAAGACACTGAGATAGGCAGTGCTTGGAACCCCCTTACCTCCATATCAGTGATCTAATTGCCAGGCATGTCTCTGGCTTATCCAGCATTTGAGAATTAGATGTTAATAGCATCTTCAGCCTGTCCCCCGTTTCCAGCTTTGCTTAAGTTTCACACATTTACTGTGAAACTCTCATAATTGTCTTTTGGACCAACAGCTGTTTATCACATCTCAGTGTGATGCCACAGCCCTTTCCTACTGTGTGAATCCACACTCCAGATGTGGTGGTCAACACTTCCATACTACCTGTACATAAATTCACCATGGAGCGGAGGAGATGTGTTAGCTCTGCATCGGGACCTGTGCTACTTAACAAGGTTCATCCTCAACAACTGGTAGCCTACTCATCTTCAACCCAGTGCTCTTCCCTTACTCATGATCCCAACAACAATTTCTTCTTGCATCATAAATGGTGTCACAAGTACTGAGGAAGAAAATACCTGAGAGGTGTGAGGTTTAGTATGTTTAAGTACCTACTACTGTATCAAAGGCATAGCTCAATTTTGAGTGATTGCACTGCAAAGATTGTTTTCATGACTTTAGTGTGTGTTTATTTGGATGGTAGCTGCTGTGTAGAGGCCATAACCAACTGCAGATATACTGGTGGTGGATCCTTTTCATGGTGTGCAAAGTATGGGATGAAGAATAGCAGGCGGTTCTGTGATTTGGTAGTGCAGTTTTCATCAGCTCATGTCAGGGTTAAAGTGCCAGAGAGTGGTTAAAGTTTGTCTGCACACCATGTGTTGTGGTAGAACTTCAGAGGAAGAGAGGCTTCCCAAGGCCAGAGAAAGACAAATACGCCCAGTGGGAAGCGCAAAGGGGGAAGGCCTCTGGGGCCTGCAGGCTATTTTGGTTGGGCTAATTGCCCAGCTTGGTGGTAAGTTGCAACTGCCCAAGTCTGTGTTAAACTGCTTGGAAGAAAATGGCCTGAATAAAACACATTTGTGGCATTGCTTTCTTCCAGGGCTAGGAGCTCAGCCCTTCTGGGTCTCTCCCAGTCACTTTAACTGTTCCACATAAACTGCTGCTTCTTCCTAAGCTAATCCCAGGGAGTGTCTGTCATGAAGCTCTACTGCCTGATGTGCGCTGACAGCACACCGAATGATTGTTTAGAGAAAAATTAAGGGTTGAATATATTTGGGGAATGCTTCCTTAAGGCTTTAACTTCCTGCTTGCCTTAATAGTTAACTATCACTCTTCTACAAAATAGGCAAAGACAGTATGCTGAAAGATACTCAAAATGAAGTGCATTGTATGCATTGGTTATATTAGTGGGGAAAGTAGCTTTGGAAAAATTAGGTAACTTTTGTCGAGCCTAAATGTCCATCTGACAAGTACATTTTCACAGACAAATATATTTCCATATATTTTCAGTCCTTGTTTCCTTGAGACCAGTGTTGTTTTAAAGAATAATACTGACTTCTCATACTCAGATAATTCTGAAATACTGGCTTTCATTCACATAAAAAATCTATTGATATGCATGCATATAGGTGACTACTAACCATATCAGGTTAGGTTTTACAGATTATTTTATAAATGTGATTCATATACATTTCTCTCTATGTAAAAACAGTGAATACATCTTGTTGAATTATGCTAATATTGAGGAGAGCAGAGAAAGGAGACTTGCCCACCAGGTTTAAAAATAGAAAATCCAAGGCATCCTGTTCATCTGGGACAAGTGAGATAATTTTATTGTAGGTTTTCTGTCTTTATTGTCACTTGATTTAGTCCATTAAAGTTCTAGTGGCAATTCCAGTGTTTGTCACCAGATGGCACTGCAGTGACAGGCTCTTGTAACCACTCAATGCCAGAGTACTAACATAATGAGGTCATCCTAGGATGATTACAAAGTATGGATCACTTCTTCAGATTGCTTTAAGCACTTCTTTCTCCACACTGTTATGTTTATAGCATCAGGCTTGCTGGCACAGCTATGACAGCTAGTGTTTTTAATATGCTTAGCCAATTTAACTTTGTAAGAAAAGCTCAGTGGTGGAGACCAAAACCTACCCTAAGCTTAATTTGTCCAGACATTACCCTGAGTAATACTGCAGGCAAATGCTGTCTTTAATGGCAAGAGATGAAGAGCAGCAGCAGCTCCCACCTGTGTCAGGTCATGCACAGAGGTGCGTCTCAGTTCCCTGGCCCTGCACTTCTGACTAGGATCCTAACCTCAGGTCATCAACCACTGCCGACGGCATTCTCTACTTTTTCAGTGCTGAATTTCATGCTTACCTTTGTTTCTCCCCTCCTTCTAAATGAAGCATCCCTCTCCATGCCCCAGTTTACCTCTCCGTTCTAGTGCACCCTGATATATTCTGTGACGGTCTACCACTGTAGCTTGAGTCACAAATAGTGATCCTAACTGTGACTCGTTGCAGATTCTAGGAAGTAAAAAGAAATAAACCTGGGAGTCCAGGGACACGTTGAGCAGTAAGCCACAATTGCCTCTGTTGAGAAGCTGACTTTAGCAGTAATACAGCTGTCACCACTGGAGTGCTGTTATCCAAGCCATCACTTTGAAGTTATTTCAAGGGTAAATACAAATAGTTTGGGATTTTTATTTGCAGATCAAGATGTGTAGCATTTATGAGTTTGCAGCATAAAAAGCTCTCATGACTTTCATTTAGAGGTCTGATGCATCCCTGAGTTTCAGCAGGATTCTGATATTTGGTAGGGAAGTAATGCTGCAATACAGAAAATTAAAAGCTAGAACAGTTGCTTCTGACTGTGTCTCATATGGCACATGGCTGGATGGTGTGTTTTGGAAATGCACCCAAATCTCTTAGCGTTACACCAAACAGAACCTTTCTCTGTAGCAGACAAAATGAAAAATACTGGGGATTTTCACAATTCTGTGCCTGTTTTCTGCCACTAAAATGTTCTTGTCCTTAGGGGAATAGTGATTGTACTACAGACAGTTGTGCATATGCAGAATATTGTATTTATGCTAATGAATTTAAATATACAGCCATTTGAAAGATCATAATCCAAAGCTATACACGAGTCAGAAAGGGGCATCTGGTAGTACATGCAAAGGCAGTATATATATACAAAAAGGTGTGACCTTTTTAAGGTCTAAAAATAAATTCCAGGCCAAAACTTTGCTAGTACAAAATTAGGGTTGTCTGTTGTGGCCTTTTGAATGCCAAGTTGAATAAACTCAGGCTTCCAAAAAAAGCCCTTCAAGAATTACACAGTGAAAGCAAATTACTCTAAGATCATAACTACTATTCCCCCACTCTTCTGAAATTACTTTCATGTAGTTCAGCTGCATCCAGAGTATTACATACCAAACTTAGGGAGAGTGGCTGGAACAGCCTAGCAGAACAACTCCCATGATATGAGTTGCTATTAGAAAATCATAAAAGTTTGAGTGGATGTTTGTAACAGAAGGAAAGCATTGGAACAAGAACTTCAGGGGATCCATTTTGTCTCCTTTCAAAATGTTTTTTTGTTAACTGGTGTCAGTGGCAAGGTGTAGCGATCATGGAGCCACATCGGGCTCTGGGCAGTTGGGTAGGTGAACTCTCTGGGGTTGTCCTGATGAATGTGTAAAATGTGAAATAATATGTTGTAAATGAAGGTGAAGAAGTGATTGAGTATAGCAGATGTCAGGTTCTTCTTGTACATCACCCTAAAATGTTTGACTGTAAGGCACGTGCAAATTGCTTCTGCTCAACAAAGTTCAAAAACAGTGCAAGTATGTGCATTATGGTTATACCATGAGTCTGACTAATGAAGGTAAGCTATGGATGCACGAGCATATTAGATATACATTTCTCTTTTTTTTTTTTGCAGATATATTAATTTCCTTTTTTTCTGGAAGTTGGAAATTTATTGATCTATTTTACTGGACTATCATTTACTATTCAGACATTGCTACAGCTAAGGAAAGGGAAGAATAGTATGGAATTTGTAAACACTCCTTGCTCCTCTGACTGACGTTTTTACAGTACAAAGGAAATCGCTGTTGTATATTTAAATGGTTGTGGCTTTTATTACTAACCTGATTTGGAAATCTGTCTGAAAACCGTGGCAATTTGATTACACAGCAGTGGCAATAACTTCAGCAGACTACTGCACATCTCCCTTTTCCCATCTACTGAGCTTTCACTCTCTACAGTGTATAGTCACATGGTTTCCAACATATATTTCACTCTCTTTACATGCTTACCAGTTTTAAAAAGCTATTGGTTTGCTGTAAGTCATTCTTTTTTGTCTTAATGCTTGTTATTGAATCCTAAATATACTACAAACCTTAGCTCTTTGGACAGTCAAGGCGATGAAGCTTTAGGGATCCTATATCGCTACTGCAATCCATCCCTCATGTTCCTACACTGCCTGACTTCCTGCCTTTGCTGCGGGTATACCCTTCCTCTGCTGTCTGTATTTTCTGATTTTCAGAGGTTTAAATGGTGATCAGTTCAATGCCCTATACCCATGAGTCTGCTTCAGAAAAAGCTGGGCTGATAAAGCAATACATGTTGTCTGGGGAGCTCAGGTTTTCTTCAGATCCTGGTACAAGCTCAGAGATAAGAGGAGAGGGACTGAGATCGTTCCTGTGCCTCAAATGGAAAAACTAGACAGAGGAACTTAAAATATTCCCCAATGGATAGGGAAATCCCCGAGCAATGGATTCATGCTTGTTGTAGAATTAACTTTCTTTCTCTTGAGTATCATACTGGACATTGGTTTTTCAAAGGAACAGTACCTGTACATGCCATGCACTAGCTGAAGTAACTATTAACCACATGAGATCATCTGGACTTTTCCAGTGCTATAGTAATATTAATAAAACAAGTACTACAGTTGTTTTCTCCTGAAATCTTGCTCTGTTGTTTAGGAGTTCCCCTGCATGATGCAAATCTACATGGGCCCCTGAAGTAGTCAGGCTACTCTGGTAATGAGCCAAGAAGTGATTACCATCAGGCTTTCTATGAGGCCCCAAGCAGACTGATGAGCTCTTTGTCTGAAAAGCCATGCGCCAGTTGAATTCCTGGTCGATGCACACAGATCACACCAAGCACCTGGGCATCTGGCAGGCGTGGAGGAGAGAAAAGTCCCTCTGTAGTCTGGTGATGCCGATGAGAGATGAGAGATACTGTAGTCGTAGCTACAAGAAGGGGTGCCCAAGGAAGGAAACGTTTGACTTCGCACCTCTCCAAAGAAACTCATCACTTTTATAACGACAGCTGCAGCCCTGTAAGAAATTGTTCTGTGAGCAGATGTAACGAGGCCTCTCTCTGCCCAGACTTCTCTCCCACACCTAACTCGCTGAACGCTTTTCCTGCGCTGCCTACAGGTCCTGCCTCTCGTCTCCCGCGCCATCCCGCAGCGCTCGGGCGTCCCTTCCCCCGGGCTGCCTCCCCCTGCAGCCGCCTCAGCACCCCTCACGCTACGCCTGCCGCCCCCTCCCGCAGCGACCAGACACCCCACCAGGGCACCCCGCCTGCCCGCCTTTCCCTCAGGGGAGACCGCAGCAAGGGGCTCTCCCGCCTGGGGCCGGACTGTGGCGCAGCTCGCAGGATCTGGACGCTCCCGAGACCGCCACTCTGATCCAATATGGTTGCGCTTGCGGCTGCTCTCCGCGCGCGCGGGTCAGGCACCCAGAGAGCCGAGCTAGCAAGGAGCAGCGGGGAGGCTCCCGGGCGGCTCATCCTCCGGGGCAGTGCAGCCCGCTGGTACGCATCTGTCCCTGCAGGCGCAAAGGCCGATCTCTCGCGGTTTGAGGCAGCCACGGCCGCACGCCAGCGCCGAAGGACCGCATCAGCGCCCGGCGGAGGAGCCGCCTCCCCGCCCTCCCCGCCCTCCCCGCCGCGCAGAACAGCGCATGCACAGACCCCGCCCCGGGCAGGAGCAGTGGCAGGGAAGGCCGCGCGGGCGATGGTGGGCGGGGCTTCCCTCAGGGACGTTACAACTCGTCGGGGTTGGCGGCAGCGCCATTTTGAATTGGCCGAGGGTCGGGGGCGGTGGTTGCTGAAGCGGGCTCCGCGTCCCCCGAGAAAACCAGGGAGAGAGGAGCGAGGCCTGAATATGGCAGCGAATAGGAACTTGAAGCAAGTACGGATCGAGAATAGCTCCCCGGCGGCGCCGCTGGGCATGGTGGGGGGTGGTGGCGGCGGCGGCAACCTGAAGGGATTGCGGGGCCTAGAAACGGAGAGTGAGGCAGCGGCGGCCATGGCGCTAGTGCCGAGCAAAGAAGGTGGAGATGAAGAGCAGGAGGTTGGATTCACCATCGATATCAAGAGCTTTCTCAAGCCTGGCGAGAAGAGCTACACGCAGCGCTGCCGGCTGTTCGTGGGGAATCTGCCTACCGATATCACCGAGGAAGATTTCAAGCGCCTCTTCGAGCGCTATGGGGAGCCTAGCGAGGTCTTCATCAATCGGGACCGTGGCTTTGGCTTCATTCGCCTGGTGAGGATTCGCGCGAGCCTCTGTGGCTGCCCCGTAACCCAGAGGCTGCCTTTGCAAGCGGGAGACTCCTGTCCCTTGCCCCCCGCCTCTCCTTGCGGGCGGGGGTAAAAAAGGCAGTAGGAGCCCCTCATTCCTCTTGCTGCTAGCGCTGTTCCCTCAGCTTCGTCTTTCTCCTCTCCCCTCCCCTCTTGCCTCCATACATCCAAGCCAGAGGCCTGCATTGTGAGCAGCCTTCCCGGCCCCTCGCGTCTAGGTTCCCACCTGGCTAGGCGGTTCTCCGCTGGTTTCAGGGCCCCTCCACCAGTTACCGTTTTCGTGCTGCTGCGGCGGGTACTCCTGCAGCCTGTTATTCTTCAGTGAATGGAAAATGTGGTTGCGCGATCTGCTTTGTTCGCGTAATACCTGTAGAAAGTCTTTTCTTATTTAATTTGGAGAATTTAGCGTACTTGAGGACTAGGAAAAAATCCTTCTTTGTGCGGAAGCAAATTTCAGTCTGTACAGTTCATTATTGGTATAGGTTTGGTCTATGAAAACACAGTTAATTTTAAAGACTGGACAGGGTTGTTTCAAAATACAACTGCTCACGCATCGTGAGAACAGAACATGTAATCTCAAAATTGCAAAGAAATGGGACCTTCGGTTGTTTAAATTACTTGTGTCCCGGTAAGACTGGATTTTTAGGGATAGTACAGTATTCGATCAAATATGCTCAAGTGACCATGCAAAAAAGGAATCGGCTGAAAAGCTTATGGTACTGTATTTAGATGTCAGTTTAATGTACAGGATTAGTTTTCATGACTGCCATGTCTAGAATGCACTGATTTATATCATTCTGGGAATAGCTTTAGAGTGCTTTGGGTGTCTCTAGTTATGATTTTTCCATATATTTTACTGGTTAGGATTTTTTTCTTTTGGGTTGTCATCTTAAAGATAAGCACTTGTGACGTTCTGCCATACGTCTTTTATCCTAAGAATCCCCCAGCCTGAAATAGCAATTTTCTGGAGGAAGAGTGGTATATTTACATGTCATTACTCAATTTTGTATGTGATATAGATTAGATACAACTTTCACGTGAACTTCCCTTTTCCATTATGTTTAAGGAATATGTTATTTTGTGACAATTTACCTAGTTAGTTAACCTGTGGAGAAAATGGCTGTGAACTAAAGAATAATTTCTTTAAATGTGAGGATTGCAGGTATCAAACTGGTTGAAAATGTCTGAAATGAGAAAAAGGCAGTTGTTGATGCAGACTGTCTCATGGATGTGGGTGCAGAAAGCCCATAAATGTGAGAAGAATGACTACTTGAGCAAATAAGATAATTTCATCATTTGTTGATGAAATTCGAATTGGACATCCATTGAGAGTTTATCCAACAGTGGTAATGAGTGAGTGTGATATTTTCACTTAAAACCAAAACAAAACCCCAAACACCTTAGATCCTGTAATGTAATCTTTGAAAATACTGTTTCCTACTATATGAAGCTAGGGATGCAGAATACAAACATTTGAGTAAGTAAATGTGAAAAAGCATGAAGTTTTCAACTCTGCTGAAAGCATTTGTAGAGCAGCATGATGTGTCTATCATTATGAGAATTTAAGTCCTCTAATGTGCAGCGAATTTTTTTTGCCTGTGTCTTTTTTTAGAATAAATCATGGAGGATGACAAATGCTTCCTCCCTCCCCCATGAGTCAACAAGAACGATGGTTTTTTTTTGGGGGTGCGGGGGGTGGGGGGAAAGAGTTGAATGACCCTGATGATAATGTGCTCAGTTAAGGAAAAAACATTTGCTATCTTTCTTGGGGGGGACAACCACAAAAGTGATTATCTGTTGTCTTTGAAAATAAAATATATAAAATATTTTGTATCTTGAAAAAGGAATCTAGGACACTGGCTGAAATAGCAAAGGCAGAACTTGATGGTACTATTTTGAAGAGCAGACCACTTCGAATTCGATTTGCTACACATGGAGCTGCCCTAACGGTCAAGAATCTTTCACCTGTGGTTTCTAATGAGCTGCTGGAACAAGCATTCTCTCAATTTGGGCCAGTGGAAAGAGCTGTTGTTGTAGTAGATGATCGTGGCAGAGCTACAGGAAAAGGTTTCGTAGAGTTTGCAGCAAAACCTCCAGCACGGAAAGCTCTAGAAAGATGCAGTGATGGGGCATTCTTGCTAACAACGTAAGTTCACAGGCTTTTGTTTGAATTTGTATGAGTATATATTTCTGATGTGAAAGAAAACTGCATTAATGAGTATTCCCTGGTTCTTATTTTCAAATTATGAAAGCCACGAGGTGAGAAATTAAGCTGTTTTACTTGAATACCCCAAATACTCCTAATTTTTTTGTGAGGAAACCCATCTTTTTCTGCTCACTCTTTATAAGACTTGTAATTAGCATATGAGAGTCTGATAACATTTTGCTTTCCCTTGTCTATATGCAATATTACTTTTCCTTCTCTATATAGTAGGGCTTTTTCTACTGACACTTTATTTTCATTGATTGCATTCTTCCTGATCCCAGTAACAATGGGACAAAATAATAGTCCTCTGTTTCTCGGCAAAACGGTGCACTACATTACTCGTATTTCTGTAAATTCAGAAAGTCTTCCTGTGTTTATTTCTATCTCAGAAGTTTTATTTGTGGATTGAAAGGCCAGAAGTTTTTTGGGTTGCTTTTTATTTTCTTTTTTTTTTTTTGAAAAGGAAGACTTCAATTCTGCAGAGTTTATGACAGTGATCTCTGGAAAACCTTCTATTTCAAGGGCCAGCAAGCTTGCAAATTACAGCACTTCTCTCTTGCATCTCTTATTTCTGTAGTTGCTGAAGAGAGTTGCGAACTGCTGTGCTTTAACACATTCACTAGCGACATTTTCAAATGCTTTCTTAAAGACAGTGTGAAATGATAGATACTCAGGATTTTTTATGATTTTCATTTGGTAAAATAAGGCTGTGGTTCCACAGCATGGAAGCTTGCTGCCATCAAATTGGGGAACTTCTAGTTCTTCTGTTCCTGCTCTGGCTCCACTGTTGATCTTTTATCTGCTTGAGAACTTTCTGGTATTCCATAAGCCACTTGTGCTTGCTAAAACAACAGAAGGTATTCGGCTGTTTGTGTTGTGTTCATTTTTGGCTGCTGAAGCATGTGAAGGTGCTTGCTAACATGGGTGCTATGAACATCAGGTCCAGCAGAGGATAAGGCGGGAGGAAATGTTGCCAGGAGGAGATTACAGGTGGGGAAAGGGTCTGGGACTTCTCTTTGTTGTGATAATCTAATAAATCTTGTGTGCCACTGAAGTGGCCTGGTGGCTACATAGTAAATTCAATCTGAATATGTCTTTACTGTTATCAGTAGGTGCCAGCAGTTTCTTCTTATCCCCTGGGTTTTTCTGGCATTAGTATTTGAATGGAAGCATGGTGAGCCAGAACAGGGAACTAATCTAGTTCAGTGTTACATGAATGCTATTCTTGGCCTAAGAGATGTGGCAGGGAAAAGAAGCTAGGAGGGTATGAGGGAGGGTATTATTGTTTTACCAGCTGGGTAGATTTGTTGGATTGAAATGACAGTCTAACCATGGCCTGAGTGAATAAATCTTTATCTTGCTTTGGTGGCTGACATGTGCCCTAATGTGTGGTTGCAAAGATAATTAGCATGAATGTGTTTCCATTATACTTTGATGTTTTGCCTTAGAATCTATTTTTAGCTGAAACCTCTGCCTGATCAGAAGAAAATATTTCAATTCATGGGCTAAATATATCAAAACTAGGCATTTGAAACATTAATTTTGAGATTTACAATTGTTTTAAGTAATAACTTGTTAACACCACAGTTCAGTTCCATTAAAATAACAGAACTGCCAGCAATTGCCATGTAGATAATGTCAGGGGAAACAGTTGCTGAGTTGTGCTCTGTGATTCCAGACTTCATCTTTATAATCTGTACTCGGTGCCCAGAGTTTTCTTTTTCAGTTGTTGATGTTAAGATTTTTTTTTCTGTGAAAAGATCTGCAAAGTGAAATAAAGGTGTGGAACACAATAAATAAGCACCGGTGTTTTGAAAATAGTGTCTTTCGCTCATATCACTTTAAGGGTGTATTATAGGCTGTGCTCCCAAGACTGATGCACAGAGGTTTTTACACAATTCAGGATCCTTACACTGCTATCCTTGGCAGTACTGGCTAATGCTTGCCTCTAATTAATATAGATAATGAGAACTCAAGGAAGGTATTTTCAAAGATAAATTAGGATTCTAATTTGTGAGAGTATGGTTGTTCAAAGAATGGGTTTTAAATAACTTAAGCAGAAAGGTTTTTCTAACTATCGCTGGAATATTAATGCCAAATTATAAAGCAATTTTCAGTTGTAGAGTATCTTTCAAAAGTAACTTTTAATATTCTGTGGAAGTATGAATAGATTGTGTTGCTCTACTTTGGGTTTGTTTGGTGCTTTGCCAACATGTGGCTCCTGTGTTGCCTCACTGATGGAAAACAAAAAAGTAGTTCCTTCCTAAATATTTTGTAATTGTTTGTAGATGGTTTTGAGATCTTTTTTTTAGTTTTTAAATACTTCCTAGCAAAGAGAACTACATCAAGTAAATTGTGGTTTCTAGGTGGAGTAGCTGATTTTGGGTGTAGAAACCATTATTTTCAAAGATAAGTCTTAATATCAGGATTCATTGGAATTCTATGGTTTAAAAAGAATTTGTCAGAGACAGAAATTACAAATAATGCAATCTTTTTGGAGAGTTTCTGCAAAATACTAAAATAACTTTTAACTGTTTTGGTTTTGATTCAATTACTCAATTGAAACTGTCTTCCAGAACACCTCGACCTGTTGTTGTAGAACCAATGGAGCAATTTGATGATGAAGATGGGCTCCCAGAGAAGCTAATGCAAAAAACACAACAGTATCACAAGTAAGTTGTGTTCAGCTTTATTTTATAAAACATGATTTATGTTACTTAGCTTGGTAAATATATGGTAATTTTTATTTTTGAAATTGTGTGACAGAAAGTAGTGGTTTGTGTGTTGTGCTGTTTTGTGTCAAAGGATTAAATAGGACCTTGCCAAGACTTCCTAATCATAGTAGAATTCAGACTTGACTTGGTGGTTTAACATTCTGTGCATTTACTAAACTAGATAGATTCCTGTCCTACACTGAAATCAGCTGGAGCTTGTTGACAGCCAGGCAATAGTATTTTGTGGATTAGGGGTGTGGTCTTATCCTGCAGAGATTTATATACCCACAGATTTTTTTGTTCTTTGAACAGCCCCTTAATGGCTAGTAGAGTCAGTGGGGTGTAAATCTTTGCAGCTCCCAAGGTTCAGATAAAATGTCAGAAAGTAAGTCTTGATCATGAGGTGGAAAAGAAGTTACCTAATCTGATAATACTAATTTTTAATATTGAATTTTGATTGCCATTTAGAGATCATGTTGCTTGAAGCTAAAATGCTTATTCTGGTAAGGCTGTGGAATAGAACTTTTGAAAAATGTCACTGCTAGTTACAATATTAGTGTTAGAATGTGAAATAAAAATGTTGGCACCTTTTAATGTTTAGAGATTCTGGCCAATATTCTAAGCTGTCTAGTAAGCTTTGATATTTATTTAAATAACTGGTTTTATGAATTGACTACTTGCTTTAGAAGGCTGAACACAGTTAATTTAGTGTTGCAGCTTAGTATTTTGTACTGATGTAAATATGAATTTTTATCTTAATTACATAAATTGAACAGATTTTATTTGGACAATTTCGCTGATCATATTACTTGTCTTATCAGCTGAATTAAGCTTTGACTGGTTTAGAATGTAGTCATCTGACATGTTGATTTAAAGTCAGATCTACACATGAAGTGATTGTTTATAAATTCCTTGGCTGTTGCAGCTGTTGATCTAAATGTGTCCTTCTTTACATTTTAACTGCGAAATATTTATTAGGGAAAGAGAACAGCCTCCACGTTTTGCTCAGCCTGGAACATTTGAGTTTGAGTATGCTTCACGGTGGAAGGCCCTTGATGAGATGGAAAAGCAACAGCGTGAACAGGTTGACAGGAACATTAGAGAAGCCAAAGAAAAACTAGAGGCAGAAATGGAAGCTGCTAGACATGAGCACCAGCTAATGCTGATGAGGCAAGGTAAAATCAGATAATCTACTAGTATTACATTTGTTTTGTCACAGATTTTTTTGTGTAACATATTGAGCTGTATGCTAAACTTAAAGATTCTCCAGATGCTATTTAATTAAATGCATTGAACTGAGAAAAAGGAAGTAATATTTCTCCTCACACATATTGCTTAATGATTTGCAGAGATGGCTTAAGAAGCTGAGAAAGGGGTGATTGTCTAGGTCTGTATTCTTCACTTTTTAAATTTGTCTAGTGTAAGTAGTTTATGTAAAGAAATTGAATGGTAGCTTCACACTCATCAGTAAAATTATTTTCCATTTTTGGTGTTGCTTATGGTACTAGATAGGACTAAATACTGTTTGTGGGCCATGTGCAGGAAAAAAATGATAGCGTACTTCTTTTGGCTATTCTGTGCACCTCTGGTTTGATTTTAAATGTTACAGTAGTTCATGTTACTTTTTTCCTTTGAAACCCAGCTGAGAAGTCTGCGTGCATAGTGTTATGTGTATGTAACAGCTCAAAATAACTCACAGTTGCCATGAATTTCAGTCATTCTTGAAATTCTAAGATCATGTATCCCTCTTTAGTAATTGTTTGGACATCTTGTCTTCTGCTAGTGTTGGGGGAAAAAAAAAGTCTAGCGATTGCTTTCAAGCCATATCTCTAAGAATGGAGCTGGGTGGAACTTGTGTTTCTTGAGCAGAGAGGACAGTAGCAGGGCGAGTATCTGGTACTTTCTGCTTGTTAGCCTTCTCCCCAAAACACATTTTTCCCAAAATGCTGTGGATGTGCAATTGCTGCTTTCCAGTTGAGAACTATTGAACTACTACTTGATTTTAGTTCCTGCTGTATGACTGCTAAATTGCAAGACTTGAGTGGAAGAAGTTTAAATATATTGGAAATCTGTCAGAAAGGATCTCAAGGTTTGTTGCATAAATAAATCACTGAAGTTTGGTTTTTTTTTTTTTAAATCGTAATTTAAGGGAGATCATGGCTACCTAAAAATTCTTATCCCTAAGAGTGTTAGATCCTAAGACAGTATGATAACTAGCTTGATAGGCTGAATAAGAGTGCCTTGTAATTTTAAAGGGATTTAAACTTGAGATTTTAGAGTAGTAGATGCATTTCAATACTTAGACACAGATAACTCACAAGCTGTCTGCTGCAATTATTTGGCTTTACTTAATGCTTACTTTTAAAGGACATTTTTGATGATAGTACAACTTCCCTGTGTGAGACTGGTTTATCTTAATTTTTTCTGCTGAATTGAATGCCATGTTGAAAATATCTCTATGAGCTGGATGAGAGTATTCACTAGGTTGGTAACTGGAGAGGAGATTAAAAGAAGCATATTTCATTTTTTACATAGTATTCTAAAATCTACTGTAACTGAAAGTTCTCATTAGGAAAAAGTTTACTTAGCCTGTTTTTCTAAATAGGCATGCTTGCTTTTGTTGTGAAACCATACTGTTTATTTAAGATCTTGTACTGAAATACAGAACATAATACAGTAAAAAACTATTTTGAAATGCCAAATAGTTATTGCAGCACCTAAAATGACAATGGTCAAGCTGTTGCCTGGCTTATTTTCCAAGCAAAAAATGTTAAAGCATTTGCTTTGTGTGTAAGCATAGGTATATCTTACAGGTGAGGAATGTGAATGTTAATCATGGAAACACAGAATTGTTTAGGTTGGAAAAGGCCCTTAAGATCAAATCCAACCATTAACCTAGCACTGCCAAGTCTAGGTTAAAACCACTAAACCATGTCCCTAA
>VZTL01083732.1:0-14389 GCA_013400535.1 Scopus umbretta
GGATACACTGGGGACAATTGTCATTGGGAAATTGTCATTGTTCTGAAGACTCTTACTTTGTCTTAATTCAGGCAGCCTCGAATACAGTCTATGCTGACTAAGGTAACATGGAAAAGCCATGAAGAACAGAATAGACCTTCTTAATATGGTACAAAATCTGGTTTATTTGCTGCTTAGAACTGAGGAAAACCTAGAGGATCCTGACTATAATGACAATTACTAATATAACCAATTTAACAATGGCGTTCAGCCTAAGTAGTTCTGCAGACCTGAGTTTGTCTAAAACATTCCTTCTCCTTTTTCAAGTAGTTTGCTTGTGCCAAATGGGCTCTGTCATATTGCTCAAGTACTGCACTGAGTTTTCTTATTTGGTTTAGCTATTCTCAGTGATTTGTTTCTGCTTGGCAACATACGATCAGCCAAAGGTGCAAGAGGAAAGGAAATACTTTCTGCTTTGTTCTTCAGTTAATTAAACTTGAAGTAAATTAGATTTCAGTTAATTGCATTTTTGGTTTGGAGTTGAATAATTAAAAGTATATAAATAAAAATTCCAAATGCTGTTTTTTCCCAGCATTTTTTACCTCAGAAACAGGACATATAAAAGGATGACAACCTGGGAAACATCAGTACTTGGTAGAAAAATTAAACATTGGCTGCCTTCTATGATTTCTTTGAAAACAGTTATTATTTTAAGGAGACAACATTTGTTCTACCTAGATCTTATAGTGCAAGGAAAAACACTATGAAACTAGACTTGATATGGAAACAGCTATATTTAAATAAACACAGTTGGTGTGTATCAGAAACAGTAACTATTTGAAATGAACAGAGTAAGCACAAGTGGCCACAAGCTGAAATAGCCTAGTCAAAGAATGGGATGTTAGAATTGCTTCACTAACAGCATTTTGGGGCTTGGTAGTAGAATCTGCGGAAGACCAAGTGGCAACGGAGAAACTCCCTATGGCAGGAAGCACTAAGCGTGTGAGCATGAGCAGCCATCATACTCCAACACAATTTCCTAGGGTGGTTGGTTGTCCAGCACTCAGCCTGGATGGTTATCCAGTGAGCAGTTCTGAACTGGCCAGTGTGGTTTGAGAAGGTATGGATATTCCCCTCAATATAAGTAAGTTAAAAGATGTTAAACATTAATGGCTTTAAATGAGGGAATTCACCTTATTTAGCTTGTGTTTATTCCACAAAAATAAATATAAGTGCACTTGGTCTACTGCATTCCAAACAGTGAGAAGTTTTACTTTCAGATTATTTGTATAAACATCAAGAATATGCCCTTTCTGGAAGGGACAGTTTAAAATATTTTTTTCAGCTTTATATATTCTAGTTCTACATACCCCATTTTCTCTCTGTTCTGACTTGAGAGCCTATCCCCTGCCCCATTCAAACTCTTCTGCACTATGTATGTTTTCTGCCATCAGATGCTTCCCTTTTTCAATGCACTGTCAGCTGTACCTTACTCCTCTAACTTCAATTGTTTTCCTTGCTTGCTTACAGAGTAGATCCCTTCTAGCAACTACAGCAGCATGAGCACAGCACAAGCTAATAAGCATCACAGATGGATGTCTCTCCATGTCTCCTCTAAAGTACTTTTCATGTGCACAAAACAAATCTGCATTTTTGTACGTTGTACAGCCATGTATTAAGACCTCTTTGCAATGCATAAGCACAATTAATGCCGATTTTTTGCTGTTGGCAAAATAGCAGCAATAGATGCTGCTATTTCCATGATGTTGGCATGACTGAAATTCTTGACTTTCGACATAACTTTCTGCTGTGCACAATTGCTAGCTTAACTTGCTGATGCTTGTCCATTTTCAGCATTAAACAATATTTTGGGGCCAAACTCTGCACAGCCATGAATGTCATTAGCCAAATTTCCAAGTAATATATTCTATGGTGCAATTGAAAATATGACATGCAAAGTGCTACTGATTATTCTGGAAGTGTTCTACCAGTGCTGCGCTCTTTTCTTAGCCTACTAATCTCACTTCATTCCTTAGGCATTCTGCTCAGTATCTGCTCCCCCCCCATGCTGGCCCAACTTCAGTGTCCATATACCAAGCTCTCGTTGGGCAGGTCTGTCAAAAGAGGCTAAAACTGCACCCCCAAAGCCAGGGGTGCTAAAATGCCAGGTGTACAGAGGAGTAAGGGTATTTCACAGGCTTCCCTTACTATGTCAGGCATAAATTCAGACTACATGATAAACTGACCTTCTTCAGAGACTTCTTACTATTTGACATCAGAGGGGATTTTGTCTCTATGTGGAAGGAGGGTGCCCTCAGCATGCTGGACACAGCCTCTTGCTCCACTGCTTCAGCGGTCTAATTGCATCACGTAGTATGGCTGGAGAACACCAACTTACCAAGAAGGATGCTCTCTTCTTTTGCAAGGTCTATCATTTGCAGTTTGTCCCTCTTCGGCTCCAGATTCCTTTACTAATTCCTGTGATAGTAGAGGACAGCTTGGTACTTCCCATTGGTCACAAAGTGAGGTCTTCCTATTTTGACCATGAGGCCTTTCACACCTTAGCAAGTCCTACCTTGAGACATTTTGAGAGTACTCAGTGCAAACTGACATGCTGCAAGTGACTGGCCCGTCTTACTTGCTGTCAGCACCTGTTTTTACAGTGCAGAGGGAAATTCTCTTCTCCCTCTGACCCCAAATCTTTTGGGAAGGATACTTGCATGCCATCTTACATCCTGGAGTCTATCATAGCAGGTGTCTGATCAGCTGTGTGTCTGTGATCCAGTTTGCCTTTGGTTCAACTCTTCAATGCTTGCTAGACATTTCTGTTGCAAAAGTTCAGTTAAAAATCTATGTGCAATTGCTGCATGAGACTGTAAAGCCACTGCCGGCACATTAAAAGAGCAATGTCTTACCAAGGTGACTACTTGTACCAAAATAGAATGGCAGATAGTTTCCTGGCCTGGACCTGTGTAAGATGGATAGTACCTCTGGCAAAAACACACTGCTGGTGGTCCAGGATGGACATGACTTGTGGTTCTTGACCCTTAGGACACCTATGAAAAGCAGCCTATGTGAAAAGCCATGATCAGATAGAACAGGTAGGTAATTTCCTCCCTGCCCTTAAATTTATTTGCTTTTTTTCCCCCCCTAAACTTTGGTAACTAAGGATTATGTAGCAGTCTGTAGAGTACCTTAGGAGGCACAGTCCATTGCTTTGCGATTTTTATATGATGTTTTCACTTCCTGGGAGTATTTTTACACAACACTGAGCAACTCATCTTGTTTGAAGAGACTGACAGTTAATGCAACTGGAGTATAAAAACATCTTTATCAAGTTATCAAAGCTGCTTCTTGTTTACCTGAATTCCATCTGGAGAAAATGCCTCTCTGGGCCTTAGATAAACCAACTGCTGTCCCATTCTTCAGGTTTGCCTGCCCTCTGCTGCCCTCTTGGGCAACTTCATGGGATGCAAAGGAATTTAATGCTCTCTGTTGCAGCTGTTTTATTATGCATTTCATCGAGCATTTCACAACATGCACAAATATAAACATAAAATATACATGGAAATTAGAATGTACCTTGACATAGTGTTGTTACTGGAGCTACAGATTCAGATTTAATTCCTAGTGTGGTAAAAATTACATACTGGCGTTTGTTTGACAGGTACAAAAGTTGCACATACACAGGTGACTAATCTTCATTAGGGATTAAATTACATCACATAACTTAAACGTGTACTTCTGAGAGTTGCATGTTTGCTGTGCAAGTAGTTTGTGTTCTGCTTTATTTCAGGAAGGCTTTTCATTAATTGATTCCCACAAGTGGCTAAATATAGTAAGAAGAGCTGACTGCCTGCTGCTTCGTGCACAGTCAAAGGTAAGCTGAGTTGCTTTTAATACTTCTAATAGCTAACATAGTTCTGTATAAGATTTCTTAACATTGGATAAATTAAGCCACAAGCTCTGAGATACTGTAAGTTGTCTATATAAATTAAAAGTTGTGGGGTTTTTTTACTCTAGAAATTAAACAAGACTGGATCAAATAATCTTAATGTGTTTTGTAACTGCTAATATTCAGGTCTTTTAGACTGCTTTCTGAGAGCTAGCTACTAAAACAGCTAGACCGGTATTTATTTTAGAATCTATCTACCATGGCTTACAATTAAAAAGATGAAGCGATTCTCTTACATGTACAGAAGCATGCTCCCAGTGAGTCATACTTCACTTTGGCAAACAAAGTACCTAAACAAACAATTACTTAGCCATTTTGTGGCCCCTGACACCTGGCACAGTAGCAGCAGGCTGGCAATTCAGGCATTTGGTATTCAAGGCAACGAAAGGGACCTAGGTTTCTGGTCTTCCCCTCAGGTCTCACGAAAAGCAGTTGGTTAGCCTTTAAATAATTAAATGGCAATTGCTTCTTACTACCTTAGGTGTACATCTCATTTTTCTTGGTTCTTCGATGAACTGAGAAGTTTCTTATCTACACTGAGCACTCACCAGTTTTTTCAGAAACAAAGCCTGTTTCAAAATGAGAAGGGCTCTCCCTTCTTCCCTGATACTTTCTAGGCTTTGTGTTTCAGCAGAAATAGCTGCCTCCAGTTTAACTATCTCTACTTGACAAGAGAATTAATCTTGAAGTTAGAAACAGGACTTCTGGAAAAAGATGATGAACCCCTTCGTTCAGTAGCAGCTAGAGAGCAGTTTTAACTCTTTGTCTCGTTCACAGAACTATTAAGATATAAAAACATCTCAAGTATTCTGAGATGTTCTGGCATTCTCCCCTGACAGGAACTCTGGATTATTATTATCCAGGTACAGACTGGATTATTGTAATTGCAGATAACAGCAATATCCAGAATAGTCGAAAACTGTAAAAATTCCTGTTTAGTTGTATTTCAATCTTTTGTCTGGTTTCTTTTATGAAAGATGCACAAATATTTCTTCGTAGGATGTTATAAACCAAACAATAAAGTTTTGCAGAGAGGAGAATGCCTTGCTAATTGCAAGATAAAAGCAGATATGAGGCTTAATAAACATTGTTTAAATAGAATAATTTACCTTGTTTCAGAATAAGCCCAGTCTAATGGTGCCACTAGGAACTGCATGAATACATATCTTAAACTGTTCTAAATTCATGGGTTATGCTTGCCTGAAACCAAAACACCTTTGCTCTCTGATTTTTGTCAGATTCTTATAAAATCTGGAGTATCACTGAAGACAATTGAGTTGTTGCAGTAATTGGTTCCGATAAATCGGTAGATCATCGGTTTCCTTTACAGTTAATAGAACCAGTTCCCCAGCAGAGTGTTAAGGGATTCTGCTGCGTCTCACAAGAAGCACAAAATCAACATCACAATCACTCTGAGGCTTGAACAAAACTCTGAGGGACAGTTCAGAAAAGGAGAAATATTAACATAGCCTTAGATGAATGTGGTGCATCTAAATGTTTACTTACCATAAATTCACATGACTTAAACTGGATTTAGTGGCACTGCAGTGGTCCTATCATACAGTTTCTCTACTTTATATCCTAAATTGTAGCTGAAGTGATTCCTTAAATGCTGCCCAGTATATATAATTTCCGTGCTCATCTTCAAAAGTGTTTTTAAAAATCCAGGAAGCCAGCCACACCGTGTAAGGAGTTACATCTCAACCCTGCTAGACCTAAGTAAGGAAAGAGTCAAGCAGAAGCCATTTGAGCAGAGGAAGGCACGCTATGTTTTCAAAAACTGGTTCCTGTATCTGCATGCACAGGGCAACTGAGTATTACACTATCACTTCCAATTTATCTTGTACTCCTTGTTTTTTCTAAGTCATTAATATCGCATGTATAGTGAAACTTACTAATTTCTTAAGAAATATGATATTAATAGGGCACCATGGACTCTGAGCTAGCAGAACGAGTTTCTGAACTGTATTTTAAGAAGCTTAGTGTTAATATACTTGAAGGAACAAGATGTGTAAAGAAGATACCTGTTGTGGATCACTACCGAAACTCAGCTGTACCGGTGTAAATGTTATTCAGTGAAGCACGTGACTGTCTAATTCAGAAGCTACACCTGTCAGATGCACGCTTGTGTCTTACACTTTGCTGAAAGAAACATCTGTGTGGCTGTGACTGCTCTTTATACAGCTCCATCTCTAGTAATCACTTGTCTCACATTAGTCTTTGATGTGCCTTTATGTATAAAAACTTCTTTATATGAAACAATCTGTAAATAGTAGCAAGACAAACGTTCTTAATATTCTGGTAGCAAGTCACTTTCCTTCATGCTGTTTGTATTGAACTTCCGCCTCCCTGCCCCAGCATGGGAAGAGGGGCAAATTTGATGATCCAAGTGACCTCAGGGTTCTTTAATACTTCAGCTCCTGTATGGTTCAGGTGTTCCTGCCCAGTATTCAGTTTGTGCTAAAACTTGACATCATCTTAGATGAATTTGGGCACACTCTCTCTTTCCATAAAGGAAAAATGTTTAATTTACAAAGTCCATTGTTGTTTAGAAACTGCAATCTTAAGTGTTTAACAGTCCTTGTGAAAAAGTGGAGAGCAATACAAATAGCTCAGACTGAAAATTGATTTGGGGATTGTAGGGCTAAACTAAAACAAGTGTTCTGAAAGTCTCCAAAAGGAATTCAAGGTAAGATGCAAGGTACCTTTCTGTCATTTTAAAGAGAACTTACCTGTCTGGCATATCCACAAATCAGTTCTTGCTTATATGAAGCTGACCCAGTTGACAGATATCTTAGTTAATTAAGAGGAAATGTAACTGGACACTGGTAAAATGAGTTCTATGGTTTGAATTATTTTGACATTTTTTCCCTTTAAAAGGCACTGAGACAAGATTTTATGCTTACAATGGCCTAAAAACCATTTTATGCAATACAAGCATTTTAAAATAACATGCATGTAAACATACAGGCTGTGGTGATGAGCTGGCTCATCTCCGAGATGAAAATCTTTGAAGTGAAATATGTCCTTGTGTTCACGTAATCAGCAGTCTAGCAGCATGTGTAGACGTTAAAAAATTGTTTTGAGATTGAAATCTCAGAAAGAGGAAGACTCAAATAAGCTAGGTTGGTCCAAGGAGAACTTTTTTTTAAATTTGAAATTCCACGATCAGACTGAAAGTCCCATAAATTCGCTCCCTAAACAACAGCATTCAATATGTATCTGCCTTACATCAGTTGAATGTGCTTAGAAGTTTATCATGCACGACAGACTCTTCAGTCCTCCATTTTCAGTGCAGTTTGCTGGACTTCACATACTTAAAAAAAAAATCTGTTATGATACAACATGACGACCTATATGGGGGTCAGTTCTATCCTTTTTTTTTTTTTCCCAGTATTATTTCACTATTTAAAGTAATGCATTTGAGTGTCTTACACTCCAAATCGACTGTGTTAGCATCTATTCAAGGAACAGAAGCATTCAGTTGCAGTGCCAAATTGAATTTGTATGCTTAGCTGCATACAGGCACACCAGGTAGGTAGGGAAGGCTGGGTTTGATGCAAAAAGTAACATAAATTCCGAATGGAAGATACGGTTCCCAGAACTTTCAGTTTAGGTTCCAAAGTTAATTTCTGCTTTCTTTCGTGTCATTTCATTTTTTGTCACAAGTGAGTGTTCAGAGTTGGCATATCCTTATAGAATACTACTTCCGGCAACAGCAAGAACTTAATTTCCCTGCTATACTTGTAAAAACTCTGTTTTTGTGGCAAGGTTTGTTCACTTGGCTAGACCTTTAATGAGTTGACAAGTGGTCCTGCTCACTTACCGTTTTCTTGGGTTTTTTAAACGGATTTTCAAACTGGGAATCATACTCTTCTGGTTTAGCTACTGGGATAAATGAAGATACAGAAGGAAAAACTTGTTTCTTTTTATTTAAGTTGCTACAGTGATCCAAAAATTTGTCATAGTTAGGAAGAAGGCAATAAATAGGAATTTAATTAAATCAAAATAGTTTGAGGGGATTCACAGTTAATTTAATTTCTCTTTGGTTTTTGAGCAGAATGAATGCCGCATGTTTCGTGTTCAGTTTGGTGGAGATTCAAAAGAACAGATGCTGGAACACTGCTGCAGTTGCGTTCAGAAACTTGCAGAGTACGTACCGGTTCAAGTAACTGATGACCAAAGCCAGAAGCTCTATCACAGCCTCAGTCAGCTGGCTAATGGTGAAAATCAAGTGAAGGACACCGAACAAAATGCATCAGTACTACATAGAGTAAGTTCGCAAGAACGTATAGACAGAAAAATAGAAAAATATTCCACTATTAGTGTTAGATCTGTAAATGAAAAATTTTACTTCTGAAGAAAGTTTTTTGCAACTATGAGACCATCCATATGAAATACAATTTGGGAAACACAAAATTCAGTTTTCATGCAGGGAAACCTAGTTAGTGAAGAGGGCTGGAGTTATTCAGGAAGTCAGCTGCTGAGGCTGGCTGTCGTCTCCCTATTTTCTTAGTGTGCCTGAAAAATACCTGACAGAATGATGTTTCAAAAAAGGGGTTCTAGCTCTTCAAGCTCGTTGTAATATACCTCAGAGCAATCAGATGCTTTCGTTTTGGCCTCCAAAAGATCACTAATAACTGGGATTGATACACATGTTTCATGTTACCATAGGAAGAATATTAGCAAGCATATGGAAAGAGATTTATAGGTGGAAAAAGCTTTGCTTAGGGGTTTGAACTTTTCCTTAACTAAGGAACCTGGAAATGAAAATAACAATTCATGCAGGGCTCAGGCAACCATAGGAAGTTACTAACCATTAAAAGAAATGGCAGCGAAGGCTACAGCCAAATGTTATCTACCAGTTCCCAATCAGATTGTGGTATGGTTTGGTGGAAGGCTTAGCCGCTTTCTGCTGAGGTTAATAAACAAGAATAGGGGGCAGAAGATGAGAGCTGCATAGTTACCAAAAAAACATGTCTATAATTTCATCAGTGTGGTTTTCAGCTAAGACTCCTGGGAACCACCTGGCAGACTTTCAAATAAATTATACCGGGTAAGAAAAACAATCAGAGCCATTTAAGTAACCATGAAGTGTGTTCTCCTTTTTGTGTTTACCTACGAGTGTTAATAATTGTAAATATAGCAGTTGTATCAATTTGAGCTTAACCTGACACATTTGAAAGTGATTTCAGGGTAGGAACAGAATGTTTCCTTTCTCCAAGACAAAGACGTAAGGTAATTGGAAAAGGCAGAGGCAGATAGTATTTCTGAGGGTGACTAACTCTTAAATATATGCTCTCTTGGGCATCCTGAGGTTCACATTTACCAGCTCTAAAAAATATCCCTGCAGCTAACTTAGAGAGGGTACATGATAAAAATATCAGGACCAAGACTGAGCCCTGAAAAAGGAATGTCAAAGCTTTCAGCTACATAATTTTCGTGGTATTTCATACCATATTTCATATCATTTTCATGATATGAAGGTCCTACTCCACTGGACAGTAGAATTATATTTGGTAGAGAAAGTGCGGGGAAGAAAATACATTGCTAATTTGATTCACACCATTTCCAGGAAGGCATATGGGAGACCTTCAACAGCTGACACTCAAGATCTATTGTTTGTTCTTTAAGCAGATTACCTATACTTTGGGCTTTGCTCATTTCCTGATAAGCTAAAGCTGAGTGAAAGGTAAAGTAAGTATTTCACGGCAGAATGCTACTGAACACCCACAGTCATACTATTGGCATTAATAATGCTCTTTCTCCAGAAGTTAGGACTGAAAACCTTGCTCAGAAAACAGAACTGACAGTTTAAGCCATCTTATTCTGTGATGTGACCCATAGGAAGGAAGAAAGCATGCTCCTGGTGAGCATTCATACACAACATTTTTGTAAAGTTACTTCCAGTAAGTAGTTTAAAAGTTATCTTAGTTTAGACATGACAGTTTAACTATGGGTCCGTTATTTCATGTCTTTCATTTTTAAAGACTTGAGCAGATGTGCATTCAGCTTCCATAAAAAGATGCCTTTTTACTGCATAAGGTAGCTGAGCACATTCTCTTCCCGTTATCTCTAAAAATGGAACTACGTCCCTTCTTGCACATACCCACACTCTGCTTGGTAACAAGCCCTTATTTGCATTTGATTTTTTAGCCAGATGAGCCTCTACCAGATTCCTGCCTTGGAGAAAGAAGATCTGTAACACAGCTAGCGCAGGTAAAAAAAAAAATAAAAAAAAATCTAATATTTAGATCCGATAACTCAATCTCTTGGGCACAGAGAGAGAGCAAGCTATCTCATATGCTGTAAACATCTGGTAAATGTCTTCACTGAACATCAGGATGCCATCATCTATACCAACAGAAACACAGGATCACCTGCAATGACCTGGAGCTAGGAAGTAAGCTGCAAAACCGGGGTTTTCGTGGTGTAATTACCCCATTTGCATAAGAACAAACCACCACACTGAGAGCAAACAAATACCCAGAGGTCACATCCAAAGAAATGGCTTTGTCACTCTTTGGCTCTGCAGAAACCACCTCTGCAGTCACAGCTTGACAAGTCCCAAAATATCAAGCATCGTTGACACACAACAAAAGATGACTTAATTCAGTTGACAGTACAGAATCAGATGATTGAGGAGAACACTCTCTCCAACTTCTGTTTTTGTGCAATCACTTCTATGGGTCTTTCTTACCCTTTTTCCATATTGATAGGACAATCAAGTCAACATTGCTTCACATCAGCAGTTTAAGGGACAGCTCCTATGCTCCCTATTACGGATCTGTCCTCTCTTAAACCCAAAAAAGCCTTTTAAACACCTGTTTTCAGAAAGCAGAGTTCCCTGTACTCTCACCTCAGTGGCAAGAGCTGTAGCACAGGCCCTGCGTTCCCAACAGTTTTGTTATGGTCCTTGTACCACGTAGCACGAGTGCATCAACAAGTGAGAGTGACCAAACAAGGCAGTTTGCCTTTAGCACTGTATTTTTCATGACCAGTCTCTCCTTCAAGAGGCAATACTAGGAAGTGTAAATTAGCACCAACAGTATAACGAACACCTTGGCTTCTAAGAACTGCTATTCTGTGGTCCCTGTGTAAGATGGCAGCATGATACCTGCTTCAAAGCTTTCTGCCAGCGAGGCCTGTGTTTGCTGTACACATTCAGCAGTCTGGCACAAAAAGACTCCTTGCTTTAGTAGTTTTCTACATCTTCCTCTACCTGCCCCTCTACTTCTTAGTCAGTTTAACACCACTGAGCTGGGATCTCCCATGCCCTGACCCACAGGCCAGCCATACAGTTTGCTCAGGGCTGAACTTCTTTTCCCCACTTGAACGTCAGAAACACACCCTTTCAGCTGGTGGTCTGGAACACTCTGGAGTTAAATTTCTCCATTTCCACCACTTAAGGAAGCTAGCAGAAGGGCTGCTTTAAGCATCTTCTTCATGTTTTCTTTTTTTATTTTTTTTTAAAGATATTCAACAGTCTTCAATTTGTGTTTAAAGATATTTTTCTACAGCCAAGACTATGGCACAACCCAGGAGAAGAGCAATACTGCAATGTAAACCAACAGTAAGATTAGCAAAAATGTTAAGGCTTGGGTCCGTTGTCGTCGGCCCGGCCCGCCAAGACGCACAGCTGCGCTCCAGCTGTCAGTGTGCCTGGTCCATCTGCCAGTTGTCCTGCACTCTTTCAGGTTCAAGCAGAGGAAGCTGGTTGGCTTGGTTTAGCCTGTGCCTCTCATATCAGCACATCAGAGGCCAAACTAGGCATTTGAGGTTTTTTTTAAAGCCACACACAGACTAACTAGCATTAGGCACTCCCCCTCCCCCTGTAGTAACACCGTTCACCCTGGATCACCACTGCACATCACACCTACCTCATCATGAAAGGAGAACTTCAGTGACTTTCTTTGCTTCTGCTCTCCCAAAGTATCCAAAGAGCGTCCGGAACTGATGCTGCAGCTTTAATAACTTCAGCACAGACAGGTAAAGAAAGCTAAAGGCTGAGTGGGTGGTGAGGTCTACAGAGCAGTCACAGTCTGAATGATGGAAAAAATTTGGTGCAAACACTCGGTCATTAACACATAGCATGAATAACGCTGTTTACAACGAGCAGCAGCCCTGGCTGCGGTAGGGCCTTTGAACTGTGAAGTTGCTCTTTCTTTAACATGGCTTACATCCAGCAGGAAGGCTGGCAGCCTGCCACAATAAAGTTTGAGTCTGGCTGCTTCAGCTTGTTGTCATAGCAACAGCAGCTCGGAAAGTGCTCGGGGGTTGCCCAATAACCTGCCGGCCCATTAGACTTGTGCATTTCTCCTTGTATCTAATGGCGGAGAGTGGCATCGCCTATGGATGCCGGGAGGCGGTCAGGGCTTCCTCAACCTCAGCACGTGATGTTGTACATCTTCCACTCCGCTGCCATTAGTTTTACACTGTAAAGTGACGCGATGCACACAGTTTGCCCGCCGCTGAGGGAGAAAGCTGGGTGAGAGGGTTAAATGAGCATGAAAAGGATGTTTTAACTCATGAAAAGCCCCATAATTTACTTCTGGAAGACATCTTGCTAAATTAAGAGGTTAGAACTGTATACTTGGCTATCCTTACACAATTCAAGTGGCAGTAGATACGCTTCGTATGGGATCCTTTTCTCTTACACAGAATGGATATTCACGAGGAAACCACATTACCCAGGAAACTGGCATTTCTGATTTAAACAATCGCAAAGGAATTCCAAGTTGCATAAAGCTATATTGGAATCGAAGCTAGTATCGGAGAAAAACTCGTGTACCAAAATCTGAAAGTATTCAAACAGCGTTAACAAGGCAGGTGCATCTTTATTAAATACTGACGGAAAACTCTGATGCAGCTGCATTGTCACAAAACCCGTGTAACATTACCTTTTATGTCCAAGGTGAGTGCAACACCTTTGGGTTTTTTTACTTTCGCAGTCTGTTCTGAAAAAGAAGTTTGAGCTCCCCCTCGTGTATCAGCATTCAGTGTGGCGTGCACAAGAGCTGGGGCCGTTCATTCGCTTATGTCTTATGGATCAGAATTTCCCAGCTTTTGTGGAAGATGTGGAGAAGGAACTGCAAAAACTCACAGAAGGTTGAGAAATACCAGCTTATTACCACTGGATTGCGTGCTCCAGGGTACCCAGGATTCGGGATACACAAGCTTAAGTGCAATTAAATATTGGAAAAAAAGTCTCACGTCATTTTTTTTGTCAGTGTTTTATTTTTAAAAACAGGTGAATCCACTTTTTATACATCATTGCACTTCAACAAATACACAGAACACAAGTTCATGCATCTACAGTTATGCACATCATGAGAACCCTGTTAGGTCTATTTCTACAATCTTTAAATCATGAGAAATTACAGTGTCAAACTAAAGAGTATAACTAGTTGCATAGAATATCACCATGCTGTAACATTTCATCATTTAAACAAAACAAAAAAAAATTATAAAAGTTTGCCTGAATTGAATGTACAAGAATATGTTGAACACATCAGTGCAAAAGGATTTGAGAATTTACATGAATTAACAAAAAAAAAATCACTTAAAAAGCAATCATATATATATATTTATAAACTGAAGTTTTGTTTTTGTTTTCAACTGCATTCCACCACCACCACGTCGAACCGTTCCAGGTTTTGAAGTCTGATTATAGGACACCCAAGTCTCTCTATATAGGTTAAGCCCTTAGGATAATTTCAATTTATATTACTTCTCTAAGTACCAGAACAGTATAATTCTCTCATCTTTCAGACATACAGTAAGGAATGAGTATCAGCAGCTTAAAAATGAAACACAATTACTGTATTTTGGTTTTCCCCTCCCCAAAATATAAATATATACTGTATATATTTTAAAGTTTTGCTGTACTTTACAAAAAGTATCACTAGATGGCAGCAGTGCGTTTTAGAGCTTTGCCAATTTTAACAGCTACAGGAAGTAAAAAATGGCGCATGCGTGAACCAACTTACTACTTCTAATCTTTAAATAGATTAAGAAAAAAAAAAAAAGAAGCGACATTCACAGCACATCAAGCCTGAAATAGTTTACACCTTCTACACTGAAGCATTATTAAAATTTTTCTGGCTAGGTCATCCTTACAGGAGAGGCTAAATAAGGCATGCTTTAGACAGTCATATTGTTGCTCACTTGAAAAGGAAGGAAAAAAAAAAAAAAAAATCAGACAGAACTGGAGTTCTAGAACCAAGAGTTCCAACCCTTAAATTTAGCAGGTCATATTGCCATCAGTCTCTCAGAAACTTAAAGCTCTAAAAAAGAAACGAGAAAAGGTGCTAGTCAATGCCTGGCAGCATTTTCAACATCACGTGCCATAACAGCGTGCAATCAAAGCGCTTAACATCCGTTTCAGCCTTACAGGAAGGTAAAGGCTTCCCAACCAAGGTTAGCTTCCAGATTTTAAGATCGAATGAGGAGGGG
>VZTL01083733.1:0-20343 GCA_013400535.1 Scopus umbretta
AAAGAAGAAAGGAAAGAATTGTTCATGTCACGGGGAAGAAGTCAGGGAGTTCTGCAGGAGGCTGAGCACGAGCAGAGAAAGCAACGTACTCCCCTGAGCTGTTAGTGACAGTGAGCAGAGCTGATGGACGCTGTCATGGAAACTTTTTACTCCCTGGGAATTTCTCATGCCCCAGTAAAAACACTTAGTTACTGCCAGACTTCAAATCAGTCCTTTACCATCATCATTTGTTTTCAAGAGAGAGTGATTTACTATCTGTGCTTCCTAACAGCTTCCAAAAATCAAGTGGAGGATTTGCTGGATTCAGAGAAACAAATTATCCACTTGCTATAATACCAGAAACGCATAGATCAACGAAACGTGCCTGACTTAGTGGCTTAATGGAGCTGAAAATGGTTGAGGGACTGGACTAGCTCTGATGCTTTTTGCTTATTCTCTGTAGATCCCTGTTCATACCCTCTCCTCCTCTGAGCTCTTATTCTTCGGCCCTGCACAAGGTCCTGCCCATTGTGTGCTGTGCATCACCTTGACATTTTTTTCTTGTGAACATTTTTAGCTTGCACAAGAAAATGTAGCCTACCAGGAGGGGAAAGGGAAAGGCTTCATGATTTTGAAATCTTTCCCCTGCTGGATCATGAGTTTCCTACTTGCTGGGTGTGGGACTACAGCTGGGACCGGCACATGGTCCTCCCTCTCCCTGAGTGTGGGGAAGGGCTCGGGTGAAACCCAGCCTACTCCAGCCTGGCGGGGGAGTGCACACATCTGCTTCACCCTCCCGGGATCGCTGGGTGCAGCTGACACCATTTGCAGAAATCCCACGTGTGCTGATTAAGGGAGAGTATTTTTTCTAGTTGGGCCGTTTCTGGGAACTTTTCAGATGAAGTACAACTGAGTGTACCAAGAAAGAAACCTGCTCTTTGAGCCCTAGGGACTAGTTAGCAGCAGCAGGAGGAAAAAAAGCAAATACAAACAGTACTGTAAGGGGCATGAAGCAAGAAGGAGTTCTAGGGCCCATTTTCACTGGATCAGGAAAAAAAAAGGAGAGAAATCTTTGCATAGAGTGGATGACAGAAGAGCAGATAGATGGCCTTTATAAGCTTCTTCTACTCTTCTCTATTTTATCTAATGAACAATTTTCCTCTACAGAGATTAGATCCTGTCAGCCTCCTGACTGTACAAGCTAGAATCTAGTTGAGGTTTGTATCAGCTTAACAAACATGAGTTAATGCCACATGTCTTTCAGGGGATGCAAACTCAGGTCAGTGAGGGGGTTTTGGAGCAGTTGAACAGACACAAGTCATCATGGGAGGGGTCTCTTTCCCCCCATCCTACTGTATGAAGGTTCTGGCATCCTCCTGAGCAGGCAGTGGCACGGGTGGACACGTGAGCCCAAATATGCACAGCATCTGTAGTTTTCACCTCAGCTCACAGCTTCCATTTGAGAGGCTGGGAGGCATTAAAGACTGAAAATGGCAGGGCAATCAAATCCCAGTTGAGGAGAAATAGTCCTGCTACTGATGCCTGGGTATCTGTACCTGGAGTTTCTCAGGGGAGAAAAGTAGGACTGCAGCAAAAGTGGGTACTCTTGGGCTGAATTGACAGCTGCATGGTGTTGTGAAGCGTTTCTCTCTTCTATTCTGTGTTGAGTATAGTTAAAACCCATGTTCTCCTGGCATGAGCTGAATCTTCACCGGAAAAAGAGGTGTTATTTAGCACCTTTCAGCAAGGTAGAAGTACTGAAGGATTTCCAAGATAGCTCTGATGCCTTCTCAGGCTGCCTAAAAATGGGTGTGTCTCTTCCACTTTGGCATTGCAGCAAAGTGAGGGTGAACTCTACTAGCTGGTGAGCTGTGCTAGGGTGGATTGCCAGCAGCACAGAGCCCAATCCCCCTTAGTCAGCAGCACGCTGGTCTCAGAGGGGTCTCTTGTCCCTGCGTTTAGCATCAGACCTGAGGTGCCACATCTGCCCTGAAACAGGGCTAACGGTACCCTGGCGCTGACACCAGCAGCACACCCCTTGTCGTGGAAATGAGGGCAATGCTTAGCACATGCTGCTCTGCCTGCTGACTCCAACTGGGGTGAAATTCATCCTTTTGGATGAATAAAAGGGATCATTTGTTGCACACACAGCAGTTTTTCTAGACAAAGTTTCCAAAGGGAGTGAACCACTACATGCCATGTATTCTGACATGGAGCTGGGCAGGGCCAGAAATTCGTGTCTCGCTGGAAGGATATGGAGAATCAGTTATTCACTTGCTTACTGTGCACCATGTTAAAGATATTATCAAGCCTCTGTCTTGTGTTTACCATCTGGTGAGGGTAGTCCTGAGGCCAGCCCTCTAGCTGGAAGTACAGCCCCAGCTACATCTACAGCCCCTTGTGAGGTACCCTCCTGCCATCTATTTTTTTGCTCTCTTCATGGCAGAGTGAGGGAAACGCAGGATTTGGAGCAAGCTGTGCTGTCCCCTGCTCCAGGGTCAGCTCCTCCAGCAGTGTTTTTAGACAGATCCTTGCTAGTCATGGCTCCCACCAGCTGTTAGGAGGTGCAGAGTAGGACAGAAAGGTGACTGAAGGATTTGAGGGAGGTTAAAAGGTAAATTGGGGGAGAGAAAGTTGATGTTGCAAAGAGGAGGATTACTGTGGGCAATGCGCTGTGCTGGGGCATGGCATAGGGTAGCAAAGGCTCACGTCCTTACAAGACTTCACGTATCTGAATCAACTTCAGACAGTATTTGATGCCTTCATGCTTGCCAGAACATTGATTTCTTCTCCTCCATGTTTAACTTGCTGTTCATCAAATTGTGTAGTGGAAATGAAGGACCCATCAGTTACTATTTGGACATGTGGGAAGTTGGTTATATAACCTCCAGAACTCCAGATTTGTCAATTGAATTCACTCATCATAGCCCTTTTTCTGTGCTTCGCTCTCAAGGTTTTTCAGTGATGTCACCAATACACTCTTTATTTCCCTTCATTATTTCTTTACTTCTTGCATACATTGAATCTGAGTAAACATAAGGATAACATTTCACTTACCTGTTTGTTCAGAAATATGTAGATGATGGGGTTGTAGACTGTGCTGCTTTTGGCAAGGATGGATGGGATGATGCTGGCTGCAGGAGTGATGAGACCAGGTTTCCCAAATGTAGCTATAAGAGCCACAGTTGCATATGGCAGCCAGCAAAGGAGAAAGCAAATTACCATCACCACCACCATGACCAGGATGCGCTGCTCCCGGGTCCGACCCATCCCTTTATTGATGCCACTCACCTGGGTGGAAGAGAGGCACAAATACACTATTAGCACTGCTCATACTGGGAGCAGATGATGATGCCTGGGAGCTCCTGGAGTGGCTGCACTAGAGGCAGGGTTGGCAGTGTCATCTGAAATGTTCATTGGAGAAGAGCTGACCAATGTGGGTAGGGTTTGTATGTTATGTACCCAAAGTGTGTACATAACAGTTGAAATAGGATTAACGATAGTGCTGTTCATCTGGAATAGCCTTCTCCAGCTGTCTCTAAATCACAGCATTTAATGTGAGTATCCTGGGCAGGAGAGAAGAAGAGGGAATCTACCCTGGTCTAACTGGCCATGGAAGACAGTTAGACCCAGTGCTCCCAGAGGGACTGATTGTCTGAGTCCTACCAGTAGTGATGCACCCAGCCAAGGATGAAATGCTCTGTAGCCAGAGGCTGCTGAGGCAGGACAGGAGACATGCAAGAACACAAAGAACAGGGGTTGAGAGAATTTTCTCCCCTGAATCCATTGGGAAAATGAGCAGTTGAATTAAACTGATTTACAACAGGCTCCTTCTCTGGACTTAGGGCTCACATGTGCTCATAAGTAAATCATACTGTATATAAATATTGCTGTCTTATGCCTCACCTTTGTTTCCTAGTTTTCAGTATGTTTTGAAAACTGGAATTTTTACTGATTTTTGTGTGCCCGCACTGCAAAGTGCTGCAGTAAGCACGCGAAACTATTACAAGCAGTTTTATGGGGAATCCAGCAGGGTGTATTTGCGTGCTGGAAGTCACCTTGAGACTAATTAAAAAACGGAACCAAAACTATTCAAAAAGTAGAACATATCTGTAATTGCCTGCTGAGGGAACTTGAATACCAAGTACTTTATAAATATCCTGTTAATGTGCAAATGAAATCTTTTATGGCACTGGTCTGTGATTTAAAGGAAAAAAAGTGGTATTTGCCACTAGGCAAATAAAGTTGTTAATCAAAATATTTCCATTAGTGAGAGGTGAATATTTCACTCAGAGACAGGCATCAGTAGCTCAGATTTCTTCACAGACTTCTCAGATGGAAATAATATCTTCTTCTATTGTATTTCATGGAGTTGATATAAATTCTGTTTGACATCTGCCCTGTGTTCAGATTTTTTGAAGGTCTGACACAACTTGGTATAAAACTTTACAAGATGTTCAGGCTGTGTGATGAAATAGAAACAGCTGGATTGGGGCACATGTGTACAGGGATGGAGATGAAAGAAGAATTGCATTTTGCATCATGTGCACTTGATTTTTAGGCTCCTGGGAAGAGGCACTGAAAGGCATTGGCAGCCAGCTTCCAGCGTCCTTTATCCCCACACAAAATCTCAGTTTCTTTTTGCCTTCCTGAGACCCTGCTGTCCTGTCTGCCCTCCCAGGCCAGGAGACAGCTGGGTTGGGTGGTGGGTGATGGCTTGTGAGTGGCATGCCTTGAGGAAAACCAAAGCTTCTTTTTTATTATTGATTTCTATTGATTTTAGAAAAGGCAACCCAACAACCCTTTCCTCTTCCTTCAGGCAAGGTCAGAGAAGACAAATGTTTTCCAGATCAAAATCAGCCTGGGTTGAGGCTGGGTGTGAGAGGAGGACTCCAGAGGCATTTCCCATTTAATAACCTTTAGCAGCGCTCAGGTCACAGGGCAACTGGTATAATGCCTGGTCTCTACGTTTCTCTCTGAATATCCTGATGCAGCATGACACACAGCTGAATGAGGAGAAACAGCTGCTTTTTGTCACTGGGTTGAACACTGACAGAAAGCTAGTGGGGTACTTCTGATGGTGCATCTTCTACCAGTGAAACGCATGCTTCTCAAGAAAGCCTGTATCATATATTACTCTCTTTACTTTTTAAGTATTTTATCCTTCCCTAAAAAAAAGCTTGCAGTTTTCTGACTGATGCTGCCAGGGAACAGCTTCATGGGTAAGCAAGGAGAGGTTTTAATTTCCTTGCAGCAGTAGGAAATTATTATTTTCATCCTATGAGGCCAGAAAGTTTGAATATCCTCCCACTTCTGTAATTCTTGAAGCATTTTTGCTTTCAATTACAGGGCTCCCCTGATCAGTCAAGGAAACCTGAGACCCTGATATTAATATTCAAAGCACATGCAAAAAACTTTTGCAAAACTAAACAAACTCAGCAACCTTGGAATGTTGCTGGTACATCAGCAGCAGATGGTGACTCAGGTATACCACACAACTCCAGGGCTGGGCTCAGACTTGCCATCAGATCAACTCTGTAGACGGACAAAAGCAAAGAGCTGTGTGATGCTGATGAGTGTTGCTGTGGGCTTTTAGTTTAATTTTGCCTTGATAACTTCTAGGGAAAGTAAGAACACAAGTCTGGCCTGGGTAGCTTGTCCATAGTTGCTGGCCCGTAGAGGTTGGAAAGTCAGCCCAGGTTGTTTCTGGCTTAGGGTTAACAGCAGTGATGCTGCTGTAGGAATTTAGTGCAGGGTTACCCAGGCAGTGCACTAACCTGCTGCTATAGTGTCCTTCACTTCTGGTTTAGTCAAAAATCTAAGCCTCAATCTGCTGTGCGAGAAATGAAAAAAAAAAAAAGTCTCACATTTTTGTAGGTTTTGATATAGAAAACAGCCACAGAAAATGTGCTTTTATAGCTTTATGTTTTCTTTGCTGGAAATTGATTCTCCTAAAAATGATCTTTTCAGTTTTCTAAAATTTATGATGCTTCTGTATCACTCATCCCATATGTTGCATGTGTGGTCCAGTGTATCAAGTTAGCAGGATTGGGGGGAGGGGGGTTCATCTCCAGTGTAGCTGGAGGCCCTGGTCACAACTTGCTCTTACAGTGATGTTTTTCACATGCTTCCCATAGGTGTTAATTTCTCATGGAAAACTAACTAAGGTCAGGAGTAGTTGGGAATCTCTGCAAACATCTGCTATACCCAAAGTCCTGACCACATTTTTCCTGGGCTCTGTTCAGCATTCAGTCCCTGCAATGAGCAGGCAGTAAAGGCTAACGGTGGGAGTCATTGCTCAGTAGTGAAAAGATGGTTTCCCGATGGGCTGGAGTCACATTCCATGACAACTTATGTGAGCAGAAAGAAGGCTAATGTACTGGAACTGTTACTGTGCATTCATTCTGCATGTAAGCTGTCCTTTTTGTCCAAGAGCTTACCACAACAGTCTTCACTTCACTCAGCTGAAGCTTGATCACAAAGATGCCAAACACTGGGGCCATACATTATATAGGCATTTCTATATGAGCTGATGGAACCTGCGACTTCGGGGGTTTGCTGGATACAGCAGGAGTTTGTTGTCCTGCCTGTTTGCCTCTGTCTGGGACATTATAAACTATGATGTGCCTGTGCTCTGTATTGGCTTCTCCTGTTAGGCAGGATCCATGGTGGAGGTGGCCATGAACACAAGAGGACAGTTCCTGTGCTGAGATCTGTAACTTAATAGCTAAGTTACTTTATGTTTTCTACTACAGAGAAGCGCCTCTAGATGGTGATTCAGAATAGGATAGGATAGAATAGAATAGAATCCTGAAGGTTGGAAAAGACCTCTAAGATCATCCAGTCCAACCGTGAACCCAACACCATCATGCCTGCTAAACGATGTCCCGAAGAGCCACGTCTACACGGTTTTTGAACAGGGATGGTGACTCCACCACCTCCCTGGGCAGTCTGTTCCATTGCTTGACCACTCCTTCAGTAAAGAAAATTTTCCTAATATCCAATCTAAACCTCTCCTGATGCAACTTGAGGCCATTTCCTCCAATCCTATCAGCCTGTATAAGTGATTAATTTGTCTCTTTTTTTTTTGTTGACCATAATTGGGAACTTATACATCCGTCCTTCTAGTGTAGGAGCAGAAATGCTCACAAATACAGTGGTTGTGTGGTATGGCACTGGATGTCACAGACAGGAGAAGGGCATGGATGAGAGACTAATGCAACAAACAATAAGACCAGGTTTAAACAGAGGTCACTGTGGACACAGCAAATTTCTAGTTTATATTGCTGACACATACTGTGCAGAAATAACAGAGTCATCACATTGCTAGGAAAGTAAAGTATGCGTTTTCAGCAAAGGATATGGAAATTGCTCAGTAACATACAGGACCGGAGAGCACAGCTGAGTATACCCATGACCGCTTGGGAAGTTTAGCCACGAAGCTCCCACTGGGATTAATTCCTGAATCCCCAGGATGATCTGAGAATCTCCAGCTGAGTGACTGACTGTTTTCTCTTGTTTTTTGCGAAACCACCATAGTATTTAGAGCTTGGAGAGTTGACAAGGACACTCACAGGACTAGGAGGATGATCCTTGAGACAAGTTGGAATAAAGGGAGATAGAGGGGGAAAAAAACCTCAACCAAACTGGGTGTGTGGTGCCCTGAGCACACCAGCTGAGGCCCCTGGCTCACATGAGCAAAGCTGCTGTACTTTTCTAAAATGGGTGGCACAGACACCCCTGAGCTGTGGCAGCAGCTGAATCACCTTCAGACATCACTGCCTGTTCATCAAGAAATAGTGCCTGAGAGCTATGAAATCAGATATGCCCAGTTATACTCTGCCCTGGCAAATTAATAGTTGGAGTTACTTGAAGACATACTAGAGAACCAGACTACAACCTAATAAAGTTGCAATTAAATTGCATTGCCTGTACATTAAAGGTCAATCCAATTTCTTCTGAAGTTGATGTGAGACACTTCCTGATGGTCCCTGCACATCAGCTTATGCCCTACTTTTAAGAATTACTAAATGTAGGTAGTGGGTTTGCAATAGATATGTTAGATGCTTCAGGGGAAACTCTCAACCCTTCGAAGTGTTACTGTGCTGTCTGTTCTTGGTTGATGCTCGTAACTCGGGTCAGGAGATCTATGAGCATACACATCAATACATCTGTGTGTTGCTTGGAAAGAGATGTGAGGAGCCTAAAATGACATCAGGTGTATCCTGTGCACAAAGCATGTTGCCAAGGGAGCCTGGTAAGCGGGGACAGGAGGTCCAGAGTCCATGAGGTCTCTTGGTATGAGATTAGCCTATCTCTGCAAGCATGGGCTTGCTCAACAAAGGCTGAGCAAAAAGAAATGGAAGCCCAGCAGAAAGCTTCAAACAGTAAGTCAACAGGGTGCTTACAGAAAAGTTAGCTTTGGAAGCTATTGCTGGGGCTTAATGAAAATTTCCTTCAAGCTCTGAAGCAGTGGGCAGTGATATGGTGGCTGGTTTAACAGTAGCTTATGATCTCTCTTAATAATAAAAAAAGTTTTGCTTGGAGAGGAAATACTGATGTTTATCACGGAAAGTAAATGGCTGATGCTACCATCCAGAAATGTTGCAAGATCATGCTAGATTTTATTTTAAGGAAGATTTTTCTATCCCTCCTAATATCTGAGTCTTTAATTGTGCTTAAGAGCTTCTAGCTGCAATTATAAAACCTAGAAACATGTTACCCACATTCATAACAAAAACATTTTCAAATAATCTTTGATTCAGAGGTTAGGCTTTCTTAAAATTCCCACACATTCAGTGCCTTGTCATGAAAACAAGAGTGAGAAAAGCAAGTTGCCAACTTTGTGTTATATTTCCATTTTAATGGTCTTCCATGAAAGGAGTGCTTTGCTCCTGGAAGACCTTGTGCTTTTACTCTACAAAACAGATTTTACACTGATGTAACAGTCTTGAACCTAGCAGGTCAGACTGCAGCAAAACACACAGAGAGATGGGGGAGAGAAAAGCTGAAGACAGGACTTAAAATTATTTGAGGCAAAAAGCAGCAATAATACTGGTTTGTCACTTGGAAACTTCTGCTGGCCAGATTTCCTAGCGTGCTGCTTACATGGTCTAGGTCTAGTAAGTTAACATGTCGTGAGGCTTAGCAGTATCATTGTCCTGATGACAAAACCCCAAATTCCTTCATTTGAATAGAAGACTTTTCTAGTGTCCCTTGTGCAACAACAACGAAGCCAACCTTGGTCCCAGCTGGTTGGGCTTGTTAGCTTCCAGGTCTTTTCTATGTGCAAGAGGGCAATTACTAAGCCCCTCCGAGATTTTTATGTATGTATTAAAATTATAAATATATATTTATATTATAAATAAATATATATATATATTTCTGCTTGCTAGTTCTTTGGGTATGTGTAATTCCTTGTAGAAGCTGTGAAATGGAAGAGGTTTATCAGTCCTCTGAAAGTCACAGAAAATGCATCATCATCTTCTGCAAGGACAAGCGGACTCTTCCCTCTCTGCCTTCAGTGAAACTGGGAGGCTCTTCTGGCTCCTGCAGCAGCCTGAGCAAAGCTGAGCTAGCAGCAGGGAGCAGAGATGGAAACTGGTTTAAAATAGTTGGTATTAGTTTCAGGAGAAAAAAAAATGCAATTATTCTGAAAGTTGGGAAACCTTCCTCAGGATTTCTAGGAAGGAAGGAAGTGTGTCTGCAGGTGGAGGACTATAGAGACTCTCACAGTAGCATTTGCATATTTCTTCCATGACTACAGCATTCTTGGCACTTGGTTTCTTGCCTTGGACTAAGTGTAATTTTATGGATAATGGAACACCTTATGCACAAGGAGGAATAAAACATCTGTAAGAAATTGTTTTTGCCTCAAACCCCTAATTAATTTCAACGAGAACTCCATCCTTTTTTTGTAAAAGAGATGTAGCCTGAGGAGCTGAGCCTGATGTTTGCATTCACTTAGGAGGTGCTCTGCTTTCCCTGCTCAAGGTTTCTAGTCTCACCTACACTGCCCCTGTGCCCACTTCTTGCCCAAGTAAAGATTCAAGAGTGAATGCCGATGAATTACACAGCTAAGAGGTTACACCCTCTCTTCTAAGGGCATGTGAAAATGCAAAGAAATCTTAACCGGATGAATACTTTTTTATTATTGAAACTTGACAGCCATCCACGTTTCTGTTTCTCCAGCCAAACATCTCCTTTTTCCCTGCCTTTTTCCTATGCAGTTTTACCTTTCACTCCTTCAGTTATTGAGGCACAGTTTGGGCTGAACTGAGCATCTCATCGCTTTTGAAGTGCTGTAGAGACTTCCACCTCACTTGGCTGTGCTACAGGAGAAGGGAACCAGATGACAAACATTATGACATTTCATGACATGCAGTATGTCTTGTGCTCCTGAATCCCACTAATGCTTATGCATCAAATTGTATTTAAAATCACACAACTTCAACCCTAAACTCAATATATGTTCATATACCTTAATGAGTTTGGTTTACACCAGAATATCCCACGTTTGCCTGTTCATATGGAGGGGACACTAACAGCTCCCTTTTGACGAGTCCAAACAAAAATTTGACCCTCAGGCTGTTCTCTTGGTGCTACCCAGCTCTAAGATTTGGGTGAAGATTTGCGTCTGCAAATTGTCTTTTTTCCAGTAAATGAAGGCTGTGGAAAATCTCCCATGGTAAGTGTATTAACAAGAATGATACTGTCGAAATTTGGCCAAAAGCACTTAAAGCTGGCTGTAAACAAAAGAAGGTGGTCTCAGGCTGTGTCCTGTTGGAAAGGGATCACACAGCCCTTGCAGAGATCTTCATTGTGTGGGCAGGGGGACCTGGCCCCACTGTTACCGATTGCTTTCTGAAAGCTGCAGTTTCCAACTTTAATGTAGACCTCTGCTTGTAGGGAAGAAAGAGGAGCGAGAGAGAAATCCATTTCCATCTGCTGTGCTGATGTCTTTCACCTCTGCTATACTAATTTTTCTCATCTCTGAGAGGGTTTGGAAGGTGCCAGATGAGTAACAGTAAAAGCCTTGTGCTGTGCAATGGAGACCTCTGTGGCTCAGGCATGCTGTTGAAGTGCTCACAGCATCCTCTTGCACTCACCTTTGTCCTCACAAGGGTGGACCATGTGATTTAAGATTAAAATTTAAATCTAAATTCAGTTCCTCACTTGCCTTTATAAACATAGAGGGTTCCATAACTGTAAGGAGAGGTCTTGTAATCACTAAAAGGGGTTAATTATTAATTTTAAATATCAGAATATTGAAAAAATTAATCCTGATTGATGATTGCAAAAGCTCAAGTAGCAAGTGTGGGCACGGTGCAGCACTGCTGGGAGGTTTCTTGGTTCTAAGCGTTGCCTCATTCCTTATCCTATTGAATTTTCTGTAATACAGTGGGTGTGCATCTAGGCTTTGGGGCACTTAACTGTGTAAAGTAGAAAATATTTACAGTTTGAAGGAAGCATGTCCTTTGGAATTATTAATCTGCATAGCACATCTGTCAGTGAGAATTAATAAATACTTCAGCACTACTTATGTTCACACTGGTTTGGTCCCCCTCCTTCTGCATCTTTCTTTGATGCTTTAATCAGTAATGACTGTGATGATAGCATGGTCTTCTCATAGAGAGTGGAGGTTTCCTGAAACATTATGTGATTTCTAGATATAAGATCAAATATTAGCAGAATAGGAGCCTCAGAATGTGTTCACCCAAGATTGTCCAGAGTGTCCTTGGGGTGTCCAGGCAGGCAGGGTCAGTCCTGGCATGCAGCAAAGTCCAGACCTGGTGGCTGCTGCCAGCCACGAGGAATGGTGTCCTAGTGCCACCCCTTCCAGAGGAGTGGGACACCCTGCACTGATCTCCCAGAAAGCATGAGCAATAGCTGTGCTCCAAGATGGGTATGTTTTAAAAGCAGATTAATGGAATCAGTGCTAATGTGTGTGATTACAGCCAAGTATATCTGTATAGCAGCTCTATACTGATATGCACTCTTAAGTGGGACCTTTGCAATTGCAGGGTGTCTCAGAAAAGACTCTTGGGCTCCTCTGTGTGGAGTGTTTGAGTGCTAAACCTCTTCTAGGGAAGTGGGAGCCCTCTCTGTGAATTCAGAGAGCTGGTGATGTGGTGTTTTGTCTGTTGTATCTTCCAGGACACTCGGGTACAGTATTTGATCATTTCAGGGTGAAACCTGGCTGCTATCGCGAAAAACACGTGGTGTTTGGGGTAGAGCTGCATTAGACTTGAAATGGCTCCACGCTCCATGTTAGTGGTTTGCTCTCCTTTCAGTCCCCTGTGGATCTACATGTAGTTGTCTGAGCTCAAAGAGCAAGTGGGAGCCCCTTTGGACGCAGCCTTACTGTTGGGGCAGGGGAGGCCAGTCACAGTCCTCTTGTAAGGGTGAGGCAGTGAGTCTTCCTCCCTGACTTGAATTTTTGTGATATTTTTCTCTGCCAAGTCTAGAAGACCAGTCATTAGACCGAGGATTGATGGGTAAGAGGGTGTTCTCCCAAGGCAACTGCTAATGAAAGGTAATCTGCATTTGTCTTGCTGACTTAGGGGGATTTTAATCAGTGCTTCAAGGACTGCTGCGAGGGGTGCTTCTGTAGAAAGAGATAGGTGGGGTTGACTCATTTGCTGAGCCTCTTCATTAATTTTCGTTTTGCCCGGTGATAAAATGACACAGTTCTAGGGGCAGATTTCTCCCTTCCCTTTCCCACAGCACACTTTCCCTGCAGGTCAGATGGTCATGGGGTGAAACCCAGGGCAGTGATGGGGCAGAGAATAGAATGGACAGAAATGCTGCCTGGTAGGTAGCACAGCAAGGGCCATGAGCCTGGGCTGGCCCCGCAGTCCTGCAACACACAAGATTATCACAAAGAATCAGTGGAGGAAGAAAATGTGGTTTCTGGCGCCGGTGGGTGACTGCTCTGGGAAGAAGGAAAGTGCAGATCAGGACACGGGGCACAGCTGCTCCCTGCTGTCCTGCAGGGTGAAAGTGCTGTGCAAGACTTAGCTTCCCTAACTGCAAATGCTTGAACGCTTCACTTCTGAGTTTTTGAAGCACCTGCTGAAAAATATTTGAGCTAAAGGAAAATAAAAAAAACAACATTCACAGCTGCTTGGTTTTCAACTAGAAAAATCCTTCGAGTGTTCATCTGCTGTTGGACAAATCTCCACGGCATACAAACACAGTGGCAGAGCAGAAGGTATGTCCCCTCCAGCACTTTGGAGAAGCCGAGAATAGTTGCCAAGCCCTACCTTCAAAGCAAGTCCTGGGGGGAATTGCAGTACCTGGGAGTGGAATTGTTACCCCTTGCTTCAGACCCACTGTGTGGCCTGTGGCCTTCATTGTGCATGTATTTTGTGTTCACATAGATGTCTGATTTTCCAGTGCCCATGGTTATTGCTGCTAATGGAAGAGTTCCTCCAGCTCTGAGAAGGAACCTGGGGGAACCTGCAGCACAGATGAACCAAATATAAGCAGCAATAATGAACAGAGCTCCTGCTACTGTGCAAGTGGGAAAATATAAAAGCATCCCACGGTTGCATTTTCACTGGGATCTAAGTCAAATGAAGCAAAGAAAACCAATTCCTTGGTTATATTGTGCATGGATGGATTTTCTTGTTTCTAAAGGTGATTGCTCTCCTCAGTCAAGGGGGCTGCACTGCTACTGCAGGCTCCTCTGGGTTCAGCTGTCTGAGACTGATTTCTCTTATCTAGCATCTGAAGTGTTTCAGTGCTTAAGCTTTAATGCTTCCTGCCTTTGGGAATGTGTTTGTTTCACATCCCCGGTTCAGTCTCAGTGTGATCTGCCTAAGCACTGCAGCAGCATTAATAATGGTCTAGCTAAATGCTTGAGGACCAGTGTAATTACCCTTTCTCTTTCTTGCCAGTGGAATTGCTGGCAGAAAGTGCTGTTCTCCTTGCTTCCTCTGCCCAAACTGTATGAAACTATTATGCCAACATTAGAAACTGTTGGGCTTGCTAATCACCGTAATGAAATTAATATATAACACATCAAATGCCTTGCTGCATTTCTTTTTCCTTTTCATAACACTTGAGGGACTAAGGGGCAGAGGAGACCATGCCCAGATGCTGGCTTTTCCTGCCTTGCCTGTGATTACTGCTGGAGCGAGGGGGCTCAGAGGGCCCTGCAGCAGGTAGTGAGCACCGTACCGTACAAACCTGGACACGCTTTAACAGCCCACATGCAATTCTTTCTGCAGCACAGTCCCTGATATGCTTTTGGTCCATGTAGCCACTATGTCTGGGCGGTGCTGGGGAAAGAAACCCTCATTTGGGCCTGTGCTCTGCCTGCTCACCCTCCCCATGCCAACATGTGTGTTGGCATGGGTGCACATGGCTTTGGGCATGAATGTCCCGTGGGCTGCTGTTGCTGGGTACCTGACCTCTGGCTGGTGTGCAGGTGCCAGCTGGAGAAGAGGAGATGGGGTGCTGCCCTACCAGAGAACTTGACCTCTCACGGGCTTTGCCGCTTTGCTGCTTCTCCTTTTCTGTCTGTGAGGAAGGATGCTCTGGCGGGATGTGACAAGAAGGGGAACCAAAAGTCTGGAAACTGGTCAGATTTGGAGTCTGAGATGAAAGAGCTGCTAAACCTCCCATAAGCCTCAGGAGCTTTGCATCACTGCACTTATGGTAGACTTATGCTGATGTAATTCAATGCAGGGCAGGAGTCTGAGCAGAAAAGCAGAGTATTGAGCCCATGTACTAATCTCCTAGGATGAACTGTGGTCAATAATTTGGAGGCAAGACTTCAGATTCATTTGTCTGATGACAGAAGAGTAGCCTGTCAATGAATTAAGGAAAAAAAAAATCCACACTGTAGTATAGTGACATAAAAGTTGGAACTGATTATATTTGCATTCTGACAATTCATGTGAGAGGAATCTGCTGAGTTTGTCAAATAAATGACTCTAAATAATGACTTTTTAACCCCTGTGCTCAACAAATCAGTTATTTTCATTGAACATTTTAAAGGTCTCATGTGGTGACTACAGCTATTCTGAAACCTGGCAGCAGAATGGTTGTCTCCTGCAAGTTTCATGGATGCAATGGGGGAAATTGCTGCCTGTTTGTTGCCTTCAGTGAGCTGGTTATTTCCAACAGGGGACTTGGGATGCAGACCACATTTGAGGAGATGGTTGACCCAAGCAGGTACGTACCTGGCATCTTTACACCCCATGCCCCACAGGGCTGGGCATGCTAGTGAAACAGGAATGGCCATAAAGAGCTCTTGCTTCTCCAAGAGCTCAGGGTGAACCTGACGCTGGCTATGAAGTATTTGTACTAGAACAAATCCCACACTATCACTTTCGGTAGCCTATGAATTGTTTGCATTGCTGAAGTTGGCTTAAAGAGTCTTGTCCATGCGCACTGCTTCTGCTGGCCGCAATGGTTTTGAAGCAGTCTGTACATGACCGAGCATTTCAAACCAGCATGGGGGCTGTGGATGGAGGACGCATCCAGCTTTCCTGCGCTGCCCAGCTTCATGTCCCAGAGGGTTTCCCCAGCTGTGAGCAGCTGCCTGTGTGCTTCACCCTGAGCAATCAAATGGGTTAGCCTGATGTCCTCGAACCCTGCTCAGGCTCCTAGGACCTCCAAGGACACTGGGCTATGGGAAATAAGACGCTGTTGTTGGATTTGCTTTTCAGCTGCTCACATCTTGCTCAGGGGTGGTTGCCAACTGTCTCCCAGGCTCTGTTTCACTTCTGTCATTTTTGTGAACTTCTAATTTGATCTGAACTGATGGATTACAGCTTCTCTGCTGTGGATGAGATCCTGTGTACTCATCTGAAGCTACATGCTCGGCTACAGGGGACATAACATGCTCTTGAGACTCTGCTAACAAAACTAAGCATCCTTGCTCTTTGCAGCAAAGCCCAGTCAGGAGGTTTCTGCTAGCAGGTCCATTATGGGAATGGGACCAGCCACAGGAGGCAAAGCCAGCTCTTGCCATCCCGCCGAGGTGCTGTGGTGAAGCCCCCCATGCAGGAACCTCAAGAAGGAGAGGTAAACCTCACATCCAGCTGTCTGCCACCACACAACTTCATCATGCTTTTGCAGCACAACAGCCTCCCCCCAGGTAAAGCAGCTGCCTTTGCTTTCACCTGGGTCCTCCACAGTGCTTCACAGGGGAGGTATGAAATCACTGTGAAACAGCAAGACTTCTCAGAAAGGAGATAACTAAGAGGAAATCTCAATGTCTTTGGAAACCTAAATACCCCTCATTTTCTAATGGTTGCTTTCAGTATTCAGATTTATTGTCAACAGCATACAGTAATATGTTCAAGCTTCTTTGGTATTCATTTGAAATGGCTCAGAGTGAACCCTTCCTTCTGGCCGTTGCCTGCCAGCCTGAAATGAGACTTGGGGGCAAACATGGGTCCTCTCTTAGTGGTGACAATTTTATTCTTGAACTTGAAGGAAAAGGGTAGGATCTGTCAGCTGCTTGCAAGCAGTGCAGGAGAATCTGACAGCCTCGACTGACTTCCAAGATTTTAAGCATCCCTGCATATCTCCTGTGATCACAATCATGTCAGAAACCAGAGCATGAAAATACAAATGTCAAGCGAAAGGGCGCTATTTTTCATGCCTGGCTGAAACAAAACACCCTCATCTCCCACTACAATTTTACTTCTGCAAGTGGTGCAGATAACCTCAGTTAAGGGAAGGTATTCATGGCAGGAGTTGAAAGCATGATAAAAGGCTTACGGAGTATTGCCTATAATTTGGGATCTTCTAAAAGCACAAATGTCTGTTGTTCAATTCCTTAAATATTTAGCTTGCATGTGAAGCTTATGTTGTTCAGTATTTTTTTCCTCCCTCTTACACATGCCAAGGATTTTGCTGCTTCTGCACCTTGCTGCTATGGGGGAAGCTAAGCAGCAGTGTAACCGCCTGTGTCGGCAATGGGCACGCTGCCTGAGCCCAGGGGCTTGCTGCCCCTGCCGAACTGCCTCCTCCCGGCTTCCCCTTGCTCTCTGGCCTCCCGAATGAGCTCTGCAGCACCCAGCCCTCTGTGCTCAGCTGTGCCCAGGTGTGTCTGCCAGCACCATCTGGTTTTTATTTTCTCTCTTCATGGAAACCCCGCTTTGTGGAAGGATAACCCAAATCCAGACAGGGGTGTGTGTCTGGAAAATCAGGTATGATGATATGGTAGAGGCTGAGTCTCAGAACCAGCTCTTCTCCTGCATGCTGGGGCTTCAGGAGCCCTGTCCTGCAGGGTCATGCAACAAATACAACGTTGCATGCACAGACTTTGCACAGACTGCAGAAAAATGGCTCTTCCCCTTCTGAGAATAATTTTCATGTTATTTCCCAGAATGCTTCCCATGTTTTGGGGTCCCTGCAGGACCAGACAGCCCAGGAAAGGCAGCTCCTGATCTTCATACTCATCACCCCTGATGAAGGGTGCAATAGCCTCTTGCCACCACTCTGTCCACTTTCCATGCCACTGTGGTCATGGGAGGGCCAGTTCATATCACTGAAGGGGTCCCATCACTTGCTGGGTTTGCAGAGGGCTCTGCTAAAGCTGCTGAGTCCTGCTGCCACCTGAACTGGTGACATACTAATGCTCACCCTGATGAGAGTGTCCAAAGCTGTCCTGAAGACAGATAGCTCTGGGGCTTAAAATTCACTTGTTATGTGATGGATGCATCAGCAGAAGAGTATTTAATACGAAAACGTACATATTTCAGTGCTCGCACCTATGTGCAGCCCCCAGCAGAAATAAAGACTCTGCCAACATATCAGACAACACAGCCTTCTTGCAGGGAACAACTCTCTGTCCATGTTTTCTTGCTGTTTCTTGCCCATAGAGAAGCTTTGGAGAGAAAGACCCTCTCTCTCCTTCAGGCACTGCCTGCTCTGGCCTTGGCTGCTGTGACTGGCTTGCAACAAGCAGCACCTCTAAACCAGTTGTTTTAGCTTCAAAAGATGGAAAAAACAAGAGTCCTGTGAGAGCCAGCCCCCCACCTGCATTCAGGGGACAGGTCCATGGTGGTGCAGGAGCAGCTGCCCTGCTGTGACCAAAGAAGACTAAGCTTGCTATTGGGGGAAACAAAAGGTATTTGTGATGAGACAACAAGCTGGGAAAGGCTGAGAAGGATTAACTCAAACATCTCCACTGATTTGATTTAATTCTGCCCAAAGTCCCAGAGCAAGAATAAGCTGAAGTTAAAAGTTTACATCTGCAAATGTGGCTCATAGAGTGATTTTATCCAATTCCCTCTTATCTTTCAGGTGTTCGCTGCACAAGCAGAGACACAGCCAGATCTCGTAGCACTGACAGAGCTCATGCCCAGCCTAGGGTGGGCTCATGGGGCACAGGGGCCAAGCGCGGGGCTGTGTAGGGTGGCAAATGCTCACTTTGTGCTGGGGGAGAGCTGGTGGCCTGGCCTGAGCTGCCTGACAGTGGCAGCCCTGTCTGTACCAAATGCTGCATTGGGTGGGCTAGCATTATTAAAAACAAGTACCTTTTATCTTGGGAATAGATTCATATATATATATATATACAAATAGCTCATGGCCATTTATGGATTGGCTTTGTTTTGTGTGCAAGTGGTAAGCTTCATGCCACAGGACTGCCTCACAGTTTGTATTTGCTAAACTGCAAACTTCTTGCTTTGCCTGGATTCTGCCAGCAGCTGGATTATATATGACTTTTCTTTTCAGCACCCTTTTTTGCAGTGTTCACTCTTATGCTTTCAGAGGAGAAGGACTGATCTTCTGAAATCACACTCCACATGCCCTCTGAACACGCAGGTGATGCTCACCTCTCCATAGGCTTGCTGCAGATTTAAGCCCTGGGACCAATCTCATCAAGGTAGGTAAGTCCCTTCTAGTTTTAATTAGGGGTAATTGGGAGTATGTCAAGTGGTCTTGCAAACTTCCCTCATCTGCGAAGCTGTCATAGGGACTTCCAGCTGCTTACACTTCAGTGTGACTTTGAAAGCCCTGGTAGACTGGAGCCTGGCACCAAGACAGTCACAGGAGAGCTAGCGTCCAAGCATGGCAGCCCACCTGGCAGCAGAGAAGTTATAAAGGTGGAAAATGGTGGTCACTGGTTTCTGCTTGGTTTGGGGTCACGGTACAAAGGTAGTTGAGGAATCTACTTACCTGCCTTACAGCGCACAGCAGCTTCCCGTACGAATAAACAATAATGACAAAAGGGATTAGAAGGCAAAAGATGAAAAGACATAAGATGTAGGACGCGTTGTTAGCATCCTTTGAATGCCAGTTCACAGAGCACGTTGCCCCTGGTCCTTCTGGCCCGTAACTGCTCCAGCCGAAAAGGGGGGGTACAGTCCAGACCAAGGAGTACGTCCAGGACAGGGCAATGCCTGTCCATGTTTTCCTGTAGTTTGTGGTATCAACCTCTCTTGTTCCCGTCATGGTGCAGTAACGTTCATAAGAAAGTACAGCCAGAGAGATGAGGGAGACGATGCCTGTATCAAAACATACATTTGTATTAGCAGAAATGGCCAAATTAAGGCTTTGATCTATCTCCCAAAGCGATACTTCAAGCTAAAGATGAGGCTGATGGCAGAGGCTTTGGAAACCCAGTGGGCAAGGACTGGGGCTGGAGGTGTCCCCCGAACTGCAAGAGGTGCTGAGAGCCTGACCTCACTCACCGAAAGCTGGCGAGTCTTTAAACCTGTGTGCAGCCAAAGCAAGTCTGTTATACATGCTGACTGATAATTAAGCACATCTGTCTGCATGTATACGTGTGTGTGGGTGTGTGCAACCTGCATCAAAATCCTGGTTTCTCTATCAGATTTGGTGTTGGTGCACCTGAAAGACTTAAGGATTAAAGATTAATAGCTATATTTGCCTAACGTTCAGGGCTTATCCAGCTTCACAGGCTTCCTTAAGCATCACTGCTTCTGCTTGAAATGATAACATTGGCTCTTTGCTTCCTGGAACTTACACTTTCTCCCAGATACCTTTTTTTTTTTTTTTTTCCTGCAGGAAAGTTGTGTGAGGAACAAGAAATGTCCCTGCCCATCCTCTGATCTCTTCACACAACCTCCCCAGTCCTTGCCCTCTTCCCAGACGTTGTGGTCTCCAGGCACTTCTTGGATCTTTTCATACAGCCATGAGTGCTGGAGACTTGCACAACCCCCCTAGCCATGTGCTGTGCTGGACCTCAAGAACATGGCATTCTCACAGCAAAACGTATGTGAGCAAGGGCAGACACTGCAGAGGAACAAAAGGGACTTTACTTACAACATTTCAGTTATTGGAGAGAAAAGATGGTTCTGTGAAAGCGGGAAGAGCATGTGCGTCATCGGAGGAACCTGCTTAAAGAAAACTCCTGGTGAGAGCCAGGAGAGG
>VZTL01083745.1:0-11708 GCA_013400535.1 Scopus umbretta
GTGTCAGAGGGCAGTAGTGCTGGACTCTGTGGATGTGTATGGTACTGACAGAAGGAAACACTGGTGACAAGCACTAGAAACTGGACAAAAATGCAGCATGGTCCTGCAGTGTGGAGAACTGGCCTATGGCTTGCTGGTTAGGTTCTCCCATCTGCAGAACTGCATAACATTTACCAGGAGACACTGATGTCAACCTAGATTTCTGGTGAGCTGTTCTGGTTGCCCAGCAAATATTAATGAGAGTAACAAAGTGGGAAACATAGAAATCCTGTTTGGGGATAGATAAATCTTTCACTAGCAGCTTAGCACCTTGCATTTTATAGTCATGGGCAACTGCAGGCTGGAAGTGTATCCTAGGCATCTTAGTGGGTCCTCCTCCACCTCTGTCACAGTCCAGGCTTTGCTGTGTTGCTAAGATGTTCCTCCTTTCAAATGGAGCTGCTGGTCCCAAGTATTTTACTTGGCTCACACATGGCATCCTGTGCTTCTGTTGTGCATTTTTATCTTGTTTGAAAAGTCCTTTGGTTTTGCTAATTCTGCTTCTGATCCGTTTTCTTTGCCAATCATATATCAGATACTCATTGCTTTGCTACTAATTTATGTCAGAATCTGAAACAGAAGGAGGCAAGGGAGTTTGAAACTTGGGAGGAGCAGGTGTGAGCGGAGCAGACAAATGCACCTTTTTATGAGCTGCTGTGCTTTATTTACTGAAATAACTTCATATGGTGTAAGACTCAAATGATTAAACTTCGTGTATTGCTTAAAGAAGGCTCATTGATGGTATTTTCTCAGGCAGATTCTGGCTGGCTAGTTGCTCTGATAAACCGATGTAGACATCTGTACCGGTGCTAGAGGATAAAGTCACGGAGAGAGAGCAGTGTGTGTTGGTGTGTGTGCACATATGCTACTGATGTCTATCAGGTGTTACTGTCTCTCTGCTTTGCTTGTAGCTAGAGCAATAAAATAGAACATACAGGGGATCTGGGCATAGGATGTTTACTGGGCAGCACATTCATGCTAATGCTGGTTTAGCTTTTGCGTCTGCTTATTCAAAAATCCACCTGCTGCTTCCTCTCCTTTGGTCCCTACATCAGTGATAACGCTGTGGCAGCTCTGAAGTTACAGAGTATTCGAGTGCCATGGTAACTGCATCCTGCTCTGCTGACTGCCAGCAGGCACCGAGCCCTTCCCAGTTCTGAAAGGAAGTAAGTGCTCAGAGTGTCCAATTGTGGTAGACTGGCATGAGTCAGCTCTGATAAGTCCATGGAAAGTCCTTTACCAAGTGGTCTGCAGGTCTCTCTCTTTTTTTAAGAGGGAAGAAAGAGAAATTACTCCCATCAAATGTGTGTTGGATTTTTTTTTTTAACTCTCAAACTGTCCTACATTATCAAAAGGCTAAAAAATGCATTCCCATTGGAATTACCACCAAATGCTAAATTGCTTCCTTGCTGTGCTTTTTAGACTCATGCTGTACACATTTCTGTAAGGCTATACCACTTTTTGTCTTAGCTCTGTGTTATGCACCCTGGCTCGCTCTTGGTGAAATCAGAAGGCACCTTCGTAAACACCTTTGCATTAACTGTAAGGATAGTTCTTGCAGAGTACTGTCTTAACAGAATTTGGATGGAGTTGTGTGTAAGAGTGAACAAGAGCAGCTGGGGAAAAGACAGGAAGTCAATTTATTTGTTACCTTTCTAGAGAATAAGTATACTGACTATAAGATAGCACACTGGTACATCGATTGATTGCATGGAATAACAACACTGGAAATTTACAGCCAAGCAAGGCTAATTAAGGAGTGCATTTTCAAAGTCTCTCTTGCATAAGAGTGGAATGATGGACCTCAACCTTTATGCTTCTCTTACCTTCTCTCAGCCCTTGCTGGACTGTAGAACTACAAAACTCTGAAGAAAATCAGACCTCACCGTATTCATGTGTATGTGCGTGCAGTTTCTAAAGAGACACTCTACCTCACTTCTGGTGTTGTTATAGACCTCAGCTACGACAATGGTGACAGCCTGGCAGAAGTTATTTGAGGCTAAGTGTGATTTAGGGCATGTAGTTCTGTAATGTCTTGACAACTTGGTGGACAGTACAGGTGGACAGAATCAACCCTCTCTGGAGTTGTCTCCACTATCAGCAGGTATAAACACATTTATTTGTTCAGTGTTGCTGTAAAAGCCAATCTTCTTCAGCGGGAAGTCTTTTATACGTGCTCTCTGCTCCCTTTGTGGAGGTACAGCTGACTAAATGGAAAGCAACACAGGACAGGGAACCAAGAATAGTGCTACTTAGGGGTTGGAAAGGGTGATTAAACTTCCTTTCTGTTACCTGAATTACTGCAAACCGCCAGTTCACTGCAATGGAGCATGGTGGGGTTTGTTCCAGTTCCTAATGGGATGAACACAAAATGCTGGTTTCAGTCCTGCTACATGTCTAGTTTATTTCCCATATTATTTCTAAGGTGCCCAAGGCTGAAGGCTTGTTGCACATTGTTGGAAATGTTGTACTATTTCAGAAATTGCTGCTTGCAGGACTGTGGAAACTTGCTTATGATTGCCAGACAGCAAGTTCTGGATGTGTGCAGCCATTAGAGAGAGAAACTTAAGTGACAGTTTAAGGTAAAGAATTTGAAATGCCGTTGAGCATTTGGATTTTTTTCTCCCATCTCCAATCCCAAAGATGTAGTGCTAGCAGTTACCAGAAAAATAAGGAGGGTCTTTAGATGTGATTCTAATCTCTTATATTGGGTAAACTTGGAGGATCTGCAGGACAACATCATCTTACATCACACGTAGGGTTTAATGCTGCAGTAACCTGGCCCAGTGTATCCAGCTGCTTAGCAGTTTAGTAAAACACTGGGGGGAGATGCATTGTCTGAAAGCATGAAGGTTGTGCTTGGTGCATGGCAGGGGGCTTACAGCAAGCCTGATTTAGCTTAAGCTAGATGCTTCATGCTGACACAGCTGTGCCATTTGCACTTCTGGAGCTAGCTCCGTCTCTGCTAAGTGAGGGCCTATGCAGATGACTCCACTGGGCAGTGCTGACATGCCCTAAAGCCAGCAAGTGAGTCAAGTGAAAACTGGCACAAAACTAGAGTAGAACCAAAGCAGGACCATGAAATGAAAAGCAAAAAACTCTCAGAGCCTTTAATGATTATGTTAATTACAGTGGAAAGGAACATCAAAGAAGCAGTGCCCATAAACGCTGGCTTGCAAGGAGTGGCCCTAAGCAGCAAGCCCAGGAAGGCTGGGTTCTGCAGGAATGGAACTGCCGTCACAGAAGTGTCAGTCTGCATGAACACCATGTGGATTCCAGCCTTCCTGCAGGGTGGTTGGTGTCCGGGCTTAGCACTTCCTGAAATGAGAAAGGTATGCACTTGGGAAAGCTTTTCAGCCTATTTTTATATACCCTTCCTCATCAAACCCCCTTCCTAGGTGTGAGAGACGGTGTAAAGCACAGAAGGGATTTGAATGGGTTGGCTGATTATAGGAACTCAGGGCTCCAGATGAACAGTATTTCTATACAGATGCTCATTCCAACTGTTGTGCTATAATAATGTGACAGCTGAAAATCCATACCTATTTAAGGCTTCATATCTTAGCTAAAATGGATCTCTTTATATGAATGCCCTTCATCTTGACAATAGCATGCAGGAAAAGTCACTACTGCAAAGCTATAAAATGAAGTAGATTTGTGAGAACTGCTTAGTACCCCCCGAGTCTTTGGGGGTTGGAAGTATAAAATCAATAATTTCCTTTCCTGTTAATGTTTTATCAAAGGAAAAGCGAATTCTTCCAAGGGAAGAATCTGCATAAAGTTCTGCCCCGATGATGTATTTATTACTGTTCTGAGTTGCATATGCCCTGCTCCACAGTAGCATGTTCAAAGCTGTGGCTGTCATTCTGAAATCTTGGATGTCTTTGAAATTATTTCAGATTTCCTGCTAAAATTCCAATGTAAATATACATAGGAGCTACTTATTATTCTCTCAAGAGACTGGAAGAAATCTAAAGGGAACAAATTCAGCAAAAATCATCCACACCATTGTCATGACAAAACTGAACTGTGATTTGAATAGTCTTTCACCTAAATCTGGAAATGGTCTTGGTCTTCCAGATGCTTACTGTTTTAATGGGAAATTTCATCAAAATCAGCGGTACTTGCAGAATCTGGCTGTAACTTTGTCACAACGGCATCTTTGCATCACTGTGTCATTGGCCTGAAGTCATGTGGCAGTTCTCCCACCTGCAGTGCAGGCTGTGGAAATCCTCTCCACACACATGGCTGGGAGACTGGGAAGCACAGGAGCTCCAGTTGTGTGTCAAAACCTGATGTTGCTAAGCAATGGCAAGGTAGTTGCCTGCCATACCATTTACAAAATCCAAGTGCTTAAACAGAAGGAAATGAGTAGCTTTGTTTTCCAGTAACTGCATACCAGGTGTTTATTTGCTCTGGTACTGAAAGTATCAAACCTATGCATCCCCTTTAGTCCAGCTGGGATCTTCAGAGTTTTAAAGTTCCTGGAATGGCACCTGTTTATCCTGTCTGAGAATGTGCCCTCCAAATGTATAATATTATGTTACCCTACAACTGTGAGAGAGTCAATGCAGTCAGTTTGATGATTAAAAAAAAAAAACAAACTAGACTTTTTTTTTATAAGAAAAAAAACCACAAAAAACAAAGTGCTTTTTATCGCCTAATACAAGGGCAGAGAAGAGGTAGTATTTCTTTTGTTGATTATAATGTCAGAATCCATGTAATGTGGCCCCCCCCTTTTTTTTTTTTCTTTTTCTAAATGATAGTGTACATGTCTGAGAAGCATTGCAGCATTGATTTCTTTTTTTAATATATTTTTCATGAAGGAAGGTGAGAATAAATCCAGGCTATCATATTTGCTGGACTATTCTGGGACTGTTACTAGGAAATACGAGAAACGAGATTTTTCACTTCTAATTTGTCTACTTATTTTATGGATATAAAAAAAACAATTGATAAAGATTCAATTGCCCTCATGCTACAGGTGAGTCATGTGTGTCCTGCTGAAATCCATCTGCTCAATAAAGTATTTGTTCAAAATAGTCTCTCAAAAGGAGGTGCTGAGTGACTTTTTCAGTCATGACTCATTGGATCTCCATTTTTTAAAAATTAAAAGATTCCCAAGACATGTTAATTTCAAGGTCTTATCTATTAAAATCTTGATTAATAACATTGAATGTTAATTTGACAGCATGTCAAAGCTTGAGGGATTCGTATAACTGGTCTTCTTTTTTTCAGAAAAGGATGGGTAGTTTGTTTTTTACCAGACACGGACTTGCACAGACCCAGATTTGGAAGTAGAGACCACCATCTAAGAGAATGGAAGCATTGCAGAAGATTGTCTCCATGTGAGGTGTAATCAGGAATGTATCTCTCCATCTGCATGGTCTTCCCTTCATCCAGAGGATGTACAGTGCCTGTGTATCTGCAGAGGAAGGGACAGGGGTTTGCAAGAATGAAATCTGTGTTGGCGTTAGTGATTACATCCTACTTCCTACTCAGAAATGACCTCCTCAAGTTTTGCACTTCTGCACAGTACATGTTGCATTTTGAATTCGGTCTTGCAATTTGGAGCTGTTTCCTGCAGGGACTTCTGGCTCTAGAGGAGCTTTCTCCCAGAGTCAGATATGTGTGTTCTGTGTAAAGAGGTTCTCTGTTGAGAGGCTTGATGCTTTAGAGTTTTGCTTTGGTGGTCCCAAAGTATCACTCAACTCTTGCAGGTTGCTGCATTTTGCATATTTTGTATACATTTAACATCGTTTTTATGACTGACCTTCTCATTCGCTATGAGTAATGAATGGAACAGAAAATTGTGTTTCTTTGTTTTACTGAGTAACGAAAGAGAAAATTGCACTTCTTTTACCACAAAACCCTTGCCAAAAATAGCACCTGACTATATTTTCTCTGGCTTTTTTTTCTTTACTACTATTTTAATATATTAAACTCAATCTTTTTTTCCCTTTGGATTTCTTTCCATCTTTGTGCCCTGAAGCTCCACACACCAAGTTTTCTGAGTCATATAAATGTTCTGAGACATCAAATTAAGTAGAAACTGGAGAATGAGTTCTCAAAAGGTTGTGAATGCTGCTGACGTCAATCTCTGATTAAAATAAGAAAGAAGATATAGCTAGCTGGCGGATCATGTGAACAAGACTGTAAGGGCACTTATGATAATTCTGTTGTTGGAGCAGAAATTGTGTTTTTATAAATGAAGGCAATAGTCCCAACTGAAGATTTAACAGACATTCATCTTGGTAACTAGATGATCTTGAGCTTTCATACTTTACACTGAAATTTGCCTTCAGCAGATTCAAACAAAATTGCTTAGAAGTGACTAAAATGAATGGCAGCATGATTTCTGCTTTTTCAACTTGTAATACAATTCAGTTTTCAAGCTCTACTTTTGCAGAATTCCTCCTTCAAAGTAGCATTGCAAAGTTTTTTTTTTGTTTTTTTTTTTTGTTTGTTTGTTTGTTTTTAATGAACAGAAGACTATGAACATATTTAGAGATTTTTCTTGATTGTCTATTGGAGAGAACTGAATTTTGAAAGTAGCAAGGAGTCATGAAAGTCAATATGTCTTAAGAATTATTTTGATAAGATGAAACATTTACCTTTTAGAAAGCAGTTACTAATACTGTTTTTTGAAGTTAAATGCATGCAGATTGCTTATCCATATTGATTTGATGGTGCTATCAAAACTTCCCAATAGGTGTAGTGAGAAGAGTAGAAAAAGTGACTAAAGGAAAGGGATGTTTTCCTTCTGGAAACCACAAGGAAGTCATTTGCTATTAGCTTATCAATGCAGAATGCTTTTATGTATATGTGTGTTTTGACTTTAATAAATATGGCAGTTCAGAGTTGACAGATAACTGATATAGTTGTTGACTACTTCATCCTACCTCCATTCAGACTGGAAGGCACTGGAAGCCTGCATCTAATTGTTAATTAATGGTGCTGCAGCGGTCACTCTGTCTAGATGTGTTTTGACCGAAAGTGTGTTTGCACTGGTGAAATAAGAGTTGAAGATGTTCAGCCCTGCGTAAAATCAAACACTACTTTGGAGAGCATCTTACAGCAGCAGATACAATAGTGTCAAGTTCAGAGAGACCAAAGTGAATTGAAGTGAGCCCAGAGGTACTGAAGGATCAAGGTAATGTGATTGCTGGTTAACTAGATCAGGACAGCAAAGTGAATGTTTCTATCAGGTTATCTGTATTGCTGTGCTCAGGTGCCTTTCTTATGCTGTGAAGAAGACCTTTTGACAGATTTCTATGGGAAGTCAGTTTACAGATTGGTGGCATAGCATGTGCCTGTGCTTGAAATATTACAGTCAAGGCCCATATGAAAATAAAAAATAAATATTGCTTAAAATTTAGAGATTAAATGCAGGCTGGATTTACCTGCAGGTAGTCAGTAGGAGCTCAACAGGAAAGTAATGAAGAGGGGCTGCCTAGCTGGCTACTCAGTGCAAACATACTTTTGCTTTGAAGCTGAGAAAAGTGCAAGGGAAGAGGTTCTGTCTCTTGAAGCCTGTATACAGTGTTCTGTGAATAGAAATACCAAAGAAGAGCAACCCCAGGAGCTGGTGCTGCTGCCAGCTGCAGGGGACAATGGGGTGAGCCCATCCCAGGGCTCAGTCTCCAGCCACAGGCTCCTTCTGGGAGGGGAACCAAACCCCATCAACTTACAATCCTCTGTCTGCCATAATTCCTTGGTAACCATTGAAAGGGAGAGGCAGGCAGTGATGATAGGTAATTTGACTGAAAATTTATCAGCCAGTGGGATATGAGATAACTTGCCTGATGTATGTGATGACAGCGGCTTTCTAAAGGCTTATGAGCAGGAGTGATCAGGGAGCATCTTGTAGTCACAGTACACAGTTTTACTAGTGAGGGAGGGACCTATGAGGGGTGAGGTCCTTTAAATTATACCTATGGGGTTAAGAAAAGTTTTCTAATGAGAGCATCATGTCATAAAAAGAGCCTGTGGAATTTGCCTGTATCTGCATATTTGGTCCTACAGGCAAAGGAGGAAGAGAGGTTTCAGTGTTTCAGTTATATCTGAAACAGTATTGGAAAGGAGGTCCACCACAAGCAGGTTTTTAGGTGATTGGCTTCTAAGTTAGGATAATGTTTCCCCGGTTGCTAAAGTTTTACATAATTATACTTTGCTGCAATTTTGTATCTGTTCCAGAAACATCCATTTCTGATTGCTGTTTGGATCAGAAGCTTGTACTGTTCAGGACCAGATGCTGAAACACTTCAGTGGCTGATCTGCAATGGCATGGTGATTTCTCTACCCCATGGTGAATGAGCAGAGACAGAGAAGCTTTTCTGTTTTCTGAAGCTGCCTATTTCTGGTTAACTAGCATAAAAATGAGTATCTGCTGAACTGGTGCTTATCAGAATTCCTAAATAACTCTTCTGCCTCTGGCAGTGACACTCGATTATGTTTCTCATTCCTAAGCCTCTTAGAGGTTTAGCATTTATGAATCTCTTATAATACTGTTTGCTTGACACATTTAGTTAGGCATATGACAGTGATCAGCTGAGAGAAAAACAACTAGTCTCATCAAGTACAAATTGAGGCTTCTAGTAAGGAGAATGGAAAGGCAAGAAAAGGTTTCCTGCTGTTTGAAATCAAGTTAGAACAGGGCCATTAAAACAACTGAAATGGATTTAATATAAAAATGGGCTATATGCCTACTTCCCAGCCATCTTCAGACAGTCCACTACAGCTGGTTTTGTATAGCAATAGCAGTAGAGAGGCTGAGGACTGACTGGAGTATAGGGTGACTCTGCTCTCACCTAGTCCCTCATGATGTGCGAGCACACTGGTTTTGTGTAATCTTACACTTGATATTGATTCTGCAGCTAAATTGTGGGATAAAGCCCAAACATGGATCTGCAAAGAGCTGTCTGCCCATGTCTACTGTGAATGCAAGGTAGACAGTCTAGTACGGAGGAGGCAACTGTACAGCTGATTGGGGTGGTAGTTCCTGCAGCCACATGGCTGTGAGTGCTCTCTGCTGATCCTCTGGGCCAGATGCACCTCTAACAGTGGCTAGAGGAGGTGCTGCTCGGCCAGTTTGAGTTACCTTTCTGCAGTGGCTTCACAATGAAGGGTCCTAAGCATTCTTGTAATACAAATGATGTTAATAAGAAGTTGGTATTGTAAGCAGGTGCATTCCAGCTCAGCGCACCTTCAAAATTTGACAACAGCCAGATGTTTAACTATGTAGAGTAACTGATGACTCTAAATACCATCATATAAATGTTGCAAGTGCTTCTGAAGCTAAGACTCCAGATACACCTTGTGAATTGTGATTTCTCAGAGGTACTGTTTGATCAGAGTAAACTTTTGTCTTTAACTCCTGATTGGACCCAACAGAGACAGAACGTATTGTGATGGGTCACTAATGACAAATTTCAGCCAGTCAGTTAATTGATCCTTTGGAGCCACACAAGGCTGGTTGAAAATTGTTATGTAAAGAATTTTTTTTAGTATTTTAATGGAAATTGACCCAATGCTGCTGTTAGATGTAGCTGCAGAAAGAAACTTTCTACAGCAGTACAGTCTTGCTTTGTTACACATTTCAGCCAGCATATGGTATACATTTTAACTGAACGCATGGAGAATTAATTTGATTTAAGTTGATTGGTTTTGATTACTGGCATGAAGATATGCTAATGAGAAACAATCCATCATCTCTAAAGGACTGCTTCAGTTTCTAGCACATCTGATACATAATGTTTTTATGACATGCATGAAAAATACAGTAAAAATGTGTTGGGCTATTTTGAAATTTTTCTCAGTGGTTACTCTCTGATGAAAAGGAGGAGACACATTATTCTGATAGCAGCTTGACAAAATATTCTTCTGTCAGTACAAATTAAGACATTGAATATATGTAGCTAGGATAGATATATTTCCTTGCCTCAGGAAATTGGTAATATTGGTAGTTGTAAAAAACAAAAGCAAAACGAAAACCTCAAAAACCAGAAAAACAAAACAAAACTCCTAAACCAAAAACCTGCTAACATGGCAGTAGTACAGAGTTCGGGGGCTCATAGCTTTGCACCCATGTGCTGAGGTGTATGAAAACCTCCAGCTGCTGGATAGTAGAAGCCTTCAGCTGCCACGCTTTGTGGTGGAAGAGGGTAACCCAGTGCTGCTTTTCAGCAAAACTTCTGCCTGTGGGTCAAGAAGTTGCATTGCCTGGACAAAGTGCCAAAATAACCTCTTGTATCTAAAAAGTTTCAGAAGAAGGTTGTTCAAATACAATACTGAACTTCCACTAATGGTATGTGAGGTCTATGCCCCCAGCTCAGACCAGTATCTTTTGAAATTAATCCTTTAGCTTTTAATTGACTGGAGCTTGTTTGTTTTAGAGGCTTGTGTACACAAGCCTCTTAGGGAGAAAAAGCGTAATATCATAGTGGAGAATTTTAAGAGAAAGCAGATTGTTGGATGCAACATCTCAAACCTGGGGCTAAAAACTTTCTTGTGAGCATTCAGTTATAGGTAGGAAGCCTTCCTGTTGTATTGCGTGGTTATAAATCAGCCAAAGTATGAAATGCTGTTCTTTGTAAAGTAACTAAAAGTGATAACTCCTTCCCTGATGTAGCTGTTCCCCTTGTGCTCCCAAAAAGTGGCATCAACTTATCTATGTTGTGATCCTGCAGACGGTTAATAAATATGCTCCACTCTAAATATACAAGTTAGAACAACCAGCTCAGCTGTTCTTACCTGTATGAATACGGTATTGAAATAACAATCTTTCCAAATGGCCAGTGAATTATGTTGTGTCATAGCCAGTCAGTTGCGCTCCTTAGGGGAAAATTGGCTGATGTCTAAGCTCTAAAGTGTTTTCCACCTAGCCAAAAATACCTGCTTTGTCAGGGAGGTAAAAACCTTATTTGTATAAGAACATTAAGTGATAATCCACCATATAGTCATTGATAGCAACTGATCTGAGTGACTTATGCAAATAATCACTATAGACACAGCTGTTGCAGGAGGAGAAGAGAGAGAGTGGGATGTTTTACAGCTATCTTTGCATGATGTTTTTGATACAGCACCTGAGTAATCATATGGCCTGTGCTACCAAGGTGAGCCACGCAAATAACATTTATTTAAGTAGACAATAGCATCCTGTATTAAGCCTGAGCTGGAGGAGGGGACTTCTGCTTCTTTTTGCCCCAGGTCCCTTGGTGGGGTCAAGCTTTGTGCTTGGGCAGGAAACTATGGAGAAGGCACTCACAAGTAGGGGAAGCTGACAAGTGTCCACAGATGGCAGAGCTGCAATTGCTTTCTCCCAAGGCAGCACCAAGGTGAGTACAGTGCTTGTTGCACTGTTGGCAGCACAGCTTGGCAGTAGTGCCAGTGAGGTGGCTCTGGGGACTCTGGAGTTGAAAAAATTTGAGTTCTTTTGCCTTTAGGCAATGTTATGTGTTGAGAGGAGGAGATGGCACTCCCATGAAGGAGAAAGTCCCACTGACATATGAAGTGTTGCTCCATAGCTAAGCATGTTCTCCTGGGGCACAGAATGATGAAACCTGACTTTTCTGCTTTTACTGTATGTTTTGCAGGAGTCATTCATGTGATATCAGCACGGTTGCTAAGATCAGGAAGAGGTTTGATGATTGTATCAGGAATAGTGTGGC
>VZTL01083790.1:0-12160 GCA_013400535.1 Scopus umbretta
AAAACCCAAAACAAAACCCAACCGCACAAAACCCTTCACAGAAAAGCAGCACACAAAACATTCCAGTTTGGCATTTGCCTCCATGAGAACAGCAGTGGGAGACGAGCAGCCATCTTACAACTTTAGCTTTTCCATCTTAAAAACTTTTCTGGGAAAGCCAGAGTGAGTCCTACAGCTTCCTATTGCATTTCATTACTCCCCCACGCAAGAGAAACGAGCAGCTTTGCTATTTCTAATGAAGTCAGAAAGCACTGAAAAAACACAGCTTAAATACATCAAAGCTGGAGATAAGAGAGATAAAAGTATAACAGTGGAAGGAACATATAAGAAGGACAGAACAGTTATTTGCATACATTGCATCTTAAGGTCCAGAACCCTCCCAGTTCCCTTTTTGAGGTTCTGGGCTGAGATCCCTGGTGGGGAAACAACACAGACTTTTCAAAATGAGCTGTAGCCTAGTACGGAGCCTTTCACTTAATTTAGTCTTGAGGCAGCCGTTAAAACATTTTAAACTGTTTCAGTTTCTTCCAAAAGAAAACGGAGGCAACGCAGTAGGGAAACGGAAGGTTGCCCATGCAGCAGATACACTGAGGGGAGATGAAGGCAGTCCTATCTTTCCAGAATCCGTCAGGAAGGTTTCTCAGTGCTGCCTCATGGACAAAAGCTAGCATTTGACAGTAATATCAGCTTAAAGCGAGGCTACAGACAGACTTCAAAAGGACCATAGCACTAGGTATCCTTCACATCACATACATGAATTAATAGCATAATGCATCCTTGCTCCACTCCGTTTCCCACAAAAGGAGAATAAGCTCAATAACCCGCTGCCCTGCTTCCCTGCAAAGCACTGCCCAAAAAGCGAACGGTAACGCACAGGAAGGCTCTCCCCATTACTCCTCGTGCCCAGACCGCTCCCCTCAGAACCACGAAAGGCAGTGGCCCCTCAGTCCACTCAGCATCTTCTCCTTTGCCTCTTCCCCATCCTTCTGTCCCTCAGCCTAGTCACTACTTGCCTCCCAAGTTCTCTCCAGCTTCCTATAGTAGTTCCTTCCTTGCCTCTTGTCCAGGTGGAAAGGGATGGGGGAGAAGAGGATGTCCTGCTGCTCTCGCTGCACTCACAGCTGCTGCAGTGCTTTCATGTCCCAATTAGTGCCACTTAAAATGCTAAATATTTCAGCATGTTTTGCTTTTTCTTTGCAAAATATCAGTCTCCTCCTGTTCCTGTCCTTCAAGTGTCACCCAGCACTCCTGGGTGAGAGCACTCAGGGCTTTGCCATTTCGCTTCACTGGGGCTAGAATTTCCCCCTTGCTATTTGCATAGCAAAGATGAAGGGAGGGTAGAGAGACACATTAAGTAACTAATTACCATGCTTTAGTCAACCTCTCCGAAACAGCTCTGAAAATAGTCATTTACACATTAGTATCGCTACTAATGCCTGCTGGAGGAAGTTCAGCAACACCACCAGCAGCAGCATGGGAGCGGGTGAGAGCAGCTGGCTTGCACAGAGCGCTGCAGCGGCTGGCTCAGAGCGGGCCGTAAAGCAGAACGTATGGGCTGGGGAGGGAGGGGAGGCCTGCAACCCCGTGTGACTTCTGTCAAGAATACGGCTTTTCCTAGTGAGTATGCTCTCCAATACTGCTTATTTCTGACACTGAACCCTGAGAAAACTGAAAGGCATTCAACCAGGTGATCTTTATACAGTTCTGAATCATATTTTTCAGTATTTGCATTATACTGTAGCGCTCTCCTCATATGAGGTGGTCAAACCAAGGCATTAAGTTTAGCACGGGAAAGGTTAAAACAAGCGCCACTGGACAGAGCAAAGGAACGCTTACAGGAGTGCAGCAAAGGGCCAGTTCTCCGTGATAAAGAGAGTTCCCCGGATCGTGGCACTAATGAATCAGACCCAGGCAGCAAGCAGAAAAAGTTGCACTACTCCACCTTCTCTCTGGCCTGCACACCCATCTGTTGCAATCATGTGAGAGGCAGCATCGTCTCTGCAATGTAAAAGCCTCTGGAAAGACTAGTTTTACTCGATGAACCAACAGTAGTCATTCACCTACGGCTAAATTCTCAGTGGTTGTTCTGTGCAGTTTTTTTCCCTAGGTGATCAGCCTGTAAGTCTACTGGAAAAACCTGTGGTGAAATGCTAGTAAGAAAAGCAAAGTAGCTTTCACCTTGTTGTAATTGTAAAGGTCAGAACTTTCTTCTGCCATGCAGTTTATCTCAGCAAGCTCTGCTGAGAAAGTAACCACCTGTGCTGTTCCCCATGAACATTTTACAACATGCCAAGGTTTTTCAGAAAAAAAAAAAAAAAAAAAAAAAAGAATTCATTTGCAGTGAGGATGCAGCCTAACTTTAAACAGAGCAAGGAAAGTCTAGGTTCCTCGGTCAGTTAAAGTTCCCATTGTTTTGTTATGGAATAAAAGGGGGCTGACTCTCTCAAAGGCCCGAGATCTGTTGCGGCCTTATAGGAGGACCAGATTCAATACTACACTTATCCTCTCCCTGAAGTTTGGTGGGTTTTTTTGTTTGTTTGTTTGGTTTTTTTAATTCTTCTTTCAAGAACTTTTCACATTATTATTGAATTTACATCTATCTTCACAGCAGCAGCCCTTAAGGAAAGCTACCAAAATGCACCAGCATAGTACTTGTTCAGAAAAGAAAAACATGGGAATGCCAACAAGCAATCTGTGTTCTAAATTGTTCTGACAGAGAGTTCATTGGCAGGACTGTCATTGTCCTATTCTATTCCTCCTCCAGCAATAGGGTAGCAGAAAGTTCAGTTGCTTATTTCATTAACTTGCTTCCTTCACCAGTTAAAGAGGGCATGTACATGACCAACCCTCGCACATTATGTTCCTTTGTCCTCTTTTGATTATTATGCTTGTGTGTGGCTCTTACAGATGCTATAACCACTCTGTTCCCTTTTGAGTTTTTATTTACACGATTTTTGTTTTCACCTTCGTATTTCCCAAGTACTTGTTTCTATTTTTAGAAAGAGTAGAACTTGGCTAGTAACTAAGCACTTCTACAGCAGTTACAACACATTAAACCGTAGCAATATCATGTCAGACAACTAAGCTGCTGCACTAAGACCAGTCGGTCTCAAGGGTTGTCTGCCATGATACAAGGAACAGCAACATGAACTACAACTGGAAAAGAAAATCCAAAGAGAATTAAAACTTGTGGGACTAAGGAGGACTGGGTGGAAATGTTCCTGAACATCATGGCAGGATTAACACACTATCTATCAAATTAAGCTGACTAAATGAAAAAAAAAATAAAAAAAAATTAAGATTTCCTCATGGGAAGGTAGGAGGCAACAAAATATCAGTTAGTGACTTCATTAGTTTCCTGCCAGAATACAGCCCTGAACAAATTACTTTCACCTTCATTCAAATTACAACACAGCACCATGACAAAAGCTGCCACATCTTCTGCCTGTTGCACAAGACCCTGGTACATCCAGGGCCATACACTGTGCCAGTCCTGCAATCCCATCCTCATTTAACAAGGTTCACTGCATACAATGTAATCGTGTTCTGTGAGATGGTCAAAGATCATCCTACAGCATGCAGCAGAGAGCCCATTAACGAGCAGTAGCAGTAGTACTTCAGAAATGTATTTAAAGAAGATAGCAAAAGGCTAAAAACAACCTGTGTATTGACTGGTTCTTTAGACGTATCAAAGAAATGACTCGTTTCTAGATCTAGCCACATGTAAGGGCAACACGACTGGCAGTGCATTTACTGTCCAAAAGCACATTATCATCCTGATAATACATTGGCCTACAGCAGCCTCCTTATGCTATAGTTTTCTACCAGATGTGCAATCCTGAATTTCTGGGATAAATGTCTACTGTGTAGCACAGTAATTTCTTGGTAAATGTTTGAAGGAGATTGGAGGAATGTATTGATGCAAGAGTTTTGGCTTAAACTAAGACTGCTTCAGCCAACTCCATGTCTCCCTGATGGTTTTCATGAAGAATAAGCCTTTACCATACCTGGAGGAAAACAAAACCTAACTCCCCTTTTATCTTTTGATGTATGATATCAAGTGGCTTGAGCATTACGTAGTAACCAGAGGTGTCTATTTAGTGCTTTTTTGTGCCTTTCAGATAGCAAATACCTGAGCATACCTGAAAGCACATTTCAATCAAAATACCTTTGTGGGTCACCTGTCTAGCAAACACATAGCAGACAAAAACTACAGTTCATTAAAATAGAAAAAAAAAATATCATTCCATGCTCTACTTCAGCTCAATCCTAAGCAGTCTTGTTCAGCACAGTGTGTGTCTTCTAATGCAAGGTATAGGAAGCAAGATCCAGATCTTCAGACAAACATCCATATAATAAAGTACAAGTGCATAAAACTAATGCCACATGATTATGTAGAACTTTGTATTCTCTAGAATTAATTTAAGACTGGAGGAAAAACACATCTGACCAACAGTAAGACCATACTGCTTATTTCCAGAGGTAGCTACCTACAGACACCAGAAGTGGAGCTTCCACTAATTTTCCTCCTTAAATGCTTTCTCAGTCTTGCAGAGAGCTGCTCTGTGGTGGCTGACAGGTCCTTCCTGTCCCGTTCAGTTCCCAGACTCTCTGTAATTTTCAGTACAGGTGCCAAAAAATTGAAGGTTTAGGTCTTTTGGCTTGATTTTCCATCTCCTCCTCCCTCCCCGCCCCCCAAATGAAAGATTGGGCAAGGGCTGACTAATCATACAGTCATTGCTAACTGGCTTCATCTTTGCGTCAAATAATCACTTTGGTCATTACCAGCTTGGACCAGATTCAGGCATGCTGCAGAGGGGAAAAAAAAAATATCAGAATTCTTTCTCAGTCCATTGAATTATCCACCAGCAGTTATCAGTAGCTGAGACATGAAAAAACATATTTGAAAGAGCATTGATTGTAGTTCTTTATTTTTATTGGATGTATGTCAACATGTACAAATACCAAAAGTTTCTCTATGAAAAAAGCAGAAAAGATGTTTTAAAGTAATAATGGCTCTCTGCTGGCCTCCAGTGACACCTACTGGTAAGTAAAGAAGTTACTAAACATTTCTTGAAAATGTAGAAACATTAATTTATGCACCTGCCCTTAGGATCACTAATACTTTTTTTTTTTTTTTGGACAGCTGAGGCCAAGAACAATGTTACAATTCGGTGTTATAACTAATGAAACATTTTTATTTTTTTTTTCAAAATAGGATTTTGACTCCATCTGATTATTAACTACTTTGAACTGCATTTTTATCACTCTAAAAATATTGTCAAGTCATACATTTTGCTATTGGCAGCAGTACATTAAAATAATCCAGTGAATTTCTGGCTTACTAGAGTACATTGGGACGTGTCTCCAATGATTTCCTTAGTCATTTCATTAATATAACTATAGTCAAAAAGTAAATTATTGAATACATTTTCATTTGCTTTCAATTGCATACATTTCAGCATGGATTCCAAAAGTTAAAATCTCATCAGTAGCACAACCAGCTGAGATCATGGTTTTGCTTCTGACAAATCCCTGGTGTTTGTAGTGCTGAACTGGTTTATTACAGCTGCATTAGTCTTGCAGGTCATACAGATATTTTTGAATGTAACTTCAGCCAGCACTTGTAAAAGAATAAATACCAATAAACTCCCTAAGAGACAGTTGGGAGTCTTCCCCCCTGCCATTAGGTGTTTTGTGCCTTCTTCTTCTGTTAGGCAATACAAAACCCAACTTTCTTATCCTTTTACTGTGAGATTTTATCATTATGAGGTCTAGAGAGCTCCTCCTGGAAGGCTTTATTTCAATGGCAAATCAGAAGGAATAGCCCAGCTCCAGGACCATGCTTCAAATAAGTCATTTCCAGTGGCCTTTTAGTAAAAACTAGAACAAGCAGCTCTTTCTATGATGGAAGTTCTTACAGTTGTCACTTTTCGACATGCCTTTCTGATCAGATAATGCAGCCCAGGGTAACCAATTTCCTTCTCAGATACTTGAGATATTTTGTTTAGGAAGAGAGAATATTCCTGTGCATCTTTCAAGTTACCCACTACAACTCTTCAACAAACCAAATGTGATGCAAGGCTTTACACGAAGAAAATGGATGCAATATGCGTGATGTACATTCAGGGACACAGCAGCTGCCAGCTGGAACACGCAGAATCAATGCAATAAGCAAACGCAGTACTGCTGCTCTGTGCAGCAGGCTAGTCTCTCCATCTATCCTTAGGCTCCACTACATAAGCTAGTGCAGTGTAAGGGCGTGAATATTTCTGTTTAAGAAAATTTGTGATCGAGGGTTTTCTGAGGTTGACAGGGAAATAACATATGCAAAGTTATTAAACCACAGTCTTGCCAAACAATTGGCAATAAAATCACAGATAGAGGTCTAGCCATTCACATTTCACTCTGCAACTTTGCCCTTACTACCTCTGGCAAACTTAAGAGTTGTCTCAGTTTCATTCTTTAATGTTGAGGCACTTTCAGATATGGTTGAACAAAGCCACATGCCCCAAATAATAATTTTATTTTTTTTTAACTCTTCATCCTGCAAACCCTTCCTTCAAGCAACTGAAGCTTCCTGTCCAAAAGCCTATTTTGGTAAAGCCTGGAAGCCTCCAGTGCAAACTCTCCCCAGACAACAAAAATGCTGCATAGAGTGATGAGGAAGCATGGCAATGAGCACCCACCACCAGCCAGCAACACAAATCAGCACAGCGATGAAAGTATCAGCCCAGGCATCTCAGATCAAAGAACACACAGATCTTTTGAGTACCTACATTGAAAAATTGCTCCTGACAGAGCGGATCAGCCAGATTTGCACAGGCAGGAATATTTTTCTAGGTTAGAGGAAAGCAGATAGAGACAGGTGTAAGACAGCTTAGTTCTATGGTAGAATACTTGCCAATTAAGTGCCGATCCCAGTACTCAATAATAAAAACTTATAAACTAGACTGTAAAGAGAATAATTTCTAAAGGAAATGTAGAGACATTTTTATAAGTCAGGCTAGAAATCTGTTAAGTGATACTTAAATATTGATTTTACAAATACATCCATAATATTGGCTCTTAGACTTGTGTACATAATTGGAATGAAAAGATATTGGAGAAATTGCAGTATGGTGTAGCTTGAAGATCTGGTGAAAGAATGTAGTTCTTTGTTCTTAAACTTGCATGCATGGATGGCTGCATCAGACTTCAGAAGAGCAGAACTATGCAGGAGCCCATGGAAGTCAGATGCTCAGATGTTACTGCCTGCTACTCTGCATTCAGGCCCTGGGTTAACTGTAACTTCTCTGAAGTGCAGAGTGTCAGACAAACTGACAGGAAGTTGTCATGGTGACAAGCAAATGCATAAAGGGAGAGATGTATATAGAAAGAACCAGCTAATAAAAATCCAAGAGACTTTGTATTCATACCTTGACTAAACAGATATTCACATAATAGAATATAATTATTATACTAGGATTAAAGCTTCTGTAAATTAGACGTTAATTTCTCCACATACGGAGCAAAAATATTTAATTGAAATTAAATCCAGTCCTTTGTCGAAGTGGGAAGCTTTTCTTGGTAAATGAGAGAAGCCCAAGTCACATGTTTCTAAGTTTTCATTTAAACCCAGTAGTTTAAATTTCTCATTATTTCAAAAAAGACAAGCCAAAAGCTATCGTTTATGTGAACAGATGCTGTGCTGTCTTCTTGAAGCTACAGGCTTAGAGGCAGATTTGTCATGCAGCTGCAGAATGAAGTCAACAAGCTCGCTCTGTTCCAGGGCTGCTATTCAGAACCTTTTGGGCAGTAATGAAAGAAGATCACATCAATTTCATGCTGGTTTTGCTGCTCTACAAAGATACGAGCAGCAGCAGACAGACACAAATCATCCCTAGATTGCAGAGAGGAAGATGTATAAAATTTGTTAGGAAAACAAGGTATGGAAGACCCAGTCAGTACAACTTTTACTAACACATCTTTTACTTCGGGGTACTTTTGGTGTCATGGCACTGCTTCTGTAACAGCCTCTACTCTGGCTGAGCTACAGACATTGAGCTCCATGTGCAGTTAAGTGCCACATGAGTAGGGCCCCCGTATCCCTACTGGAGCATAGATTTTTTTTTTTTTTACAGACATCAGCCTCTGTCCCTGTCAGCAGCACTTTACCTATGGTCCATATAGGTTCTCAGCATCATGTTCTGCATCTGACATCACTCCCAGTTAAACAGCTAAACTACAATCCAACGTATTTGTTTCACAATATGGATTTAGTTGTAATAACAAGAGAAATTCCAGCTGCAGATACTGAAAAACCTTTTCAGGCAGGCACAAGAACAAGTTGCCCAGAGAACCTGTGCAGTTCCCATTCTTGAAGGTTCTCAAGACCTGACTGGATGAAGGCCTGAGCAATCTGGTCTGACCTTAGAGCTAACCCTGCTTTGAGCAGGAAGCTGGATGAGAGACCTCCTGAGGTCCCTTCTCACCAGGACTATTTTACAATTCTATGATAAACTACATATCCAGGGAAGTGCCAAGTGATTGATATGCTTTTTGAAAATGTCATCATATATACACACACACATTAATACCTATACATTAAAATATATTAACTTCAGCCCTCTAACACCAGCTACTTAAAATGGAGCCCACAGGATACCTCATTCCCTGTAACACCGATACCGTAGGTTAGGATAACTGTAGTGCAGGAATAGCAGATGCAAGTCTTAGCACTCATTCAGATCCATAGAAAAAGTATGCATGGTTAGACATTGTTTTTGCAGTATTCCAAGGGAGAGAAGATAAAGAATTAGTAGCAATTTGGAGCTGCATGGATTACCCTTGTTCTGCCACTAGTTCACAGCAAAATCCTAGTGCCTGGGGTTTTGTAAGGGTCTTGGAAACAAAGCCTGGTAAAGAGCAGTTCATTTAATAGATATCAGAATGACCATAATCAGAGTTAACCATGCTGAGATATGAACTTACAAAATTAGATAAAAGCAGAGGCACACCAGGGCTAGAAAAGCAAGCTGTTGCAACGGAGTCTGTCAAAATCGAGTTACTGAGCTTTGCCATATCCTTGTCTAAAAGTGCACTCAGCAACCTCAATCAAGTACATTCCTGCTATATTAAACTTAAGTCCTGTTTATTTGTACTGATTTCCCATCTTTCATGCTAAACTCCAGGAATCTAGTCTGTATTTTTCTCTACAGCACAAGGAAGTTAGTATTAAGCATGCCTGCTAGTAGCTTCGATTCATCCAAAGTGCCCTCAAATTGGTAGCTTGGATATAAAAGAACAGGACTTCAAAATTCAACTGAATGAACTGCCTCTGGTTAAGCAGGTTTGAAGTGTAACCTCTGATCTACTTCAGGCCATACTTGTGCATTTCCTTGATTCCAGATGAAGTTTGATCTGTTTACAACTGGAAAGTCTCTTTCTCCCAAAGTAGCAGCTCTGACTTAGTTGGGGGCCACACCTGTACTGCAGGTAGGACGTTTGTGGCCTGAGTCTGCACACCCTAAACTAGCTCTTCATCGGATAGAGGACTGTAAAAGCCAGGCCTGTCACAGTGTCCCTGCTCTGGTACCCAGTGTGGGCAGACGAGAGCAAACTGGTATGACTCCAGTGAAGCTGCTCATCCTTCTGCAGGAGACACTTGAGAGATCTCCTTCCTCTCTGCTCATGTTCCATTGTGCTCAGACATGTTACAATCAACATTTACCCTTCTGCTTGTTGGTAAGTTATGAGTCAGGAGACTCCAGCACATTCCTTCCTAGAGAACAGGGATTAAACTATCAGATATTGTCACTGAAAAGACAAACAGCCAGTCTCCCAGGAAACAGATTATTCAAGACATTAAAGAGGCCAGCTTTGTACTTCTGATCACAGCTACCTGCTTGTTCAAATACTTGGTTATATGTTTATGCTGACAACTAAAGGAAATACTATTTCACAAAAGTATTACACTTCAAACCTTCTCAACCTGAGGCAGTTCATTCAGTTAGTTTTGAAGTCCTATTCTTCTATGTCCAAATTAAGATTATTCTGAGGCCAGAAAGGTTTAACACATTACCATAACAATGGCTGCACCACATCAGACTGTAGCTCCACCTAACCCAGTGTCCTGCCTAGGAAGCAGCTCAAGAACAGGACAAGCACGTAGTAGTTTACAACTGCTGCATGAGCACACCAACAGGCTCTGCAACCTACCACCCCTACCCTCCGAGTGTCCTGTGCTCAAGGCCAGCTCAGATCCAGTGCAGCTGCCACATTGGGTCAGGCTCGCACACAAAAGCTGTGAGAAGCCTCATCAGGGCTTCCTCCACTTCGCTTCAAGCTGCATTTAAGTTCAGACCCTCACATTGGTCTGGCTGAGCCGGTCTGAAGTGTAGCCTCTAATCCTGAGCTACGTTGCAGGTCAGCCTCACTGGGTGTGATGTGCCTTGCTGATCCAGACCCTGACGCAGCTTTCTCACTAGACCTTGGACATGCCTCATCTCTACAGACTTGTCTAGTGCGGACTGTGGCTGCCCCGGTTACTGCCACTGGCCCTTCTCTGCTCTTACTGCACAAGTCTTGTGGGATTGGTGAGGCCACTACCTCTGCCTGCCTTGCTGTCATCCTCAGCTCCTGGATGGCCGACCTTGCAGAGCAGCCAACTCTTGCTGCTCCCTGATGGAAATCTCTCTTTGGAACAAAACAGGAAGCTTGATTCTAACCTAACATGGAACCATACACCAATTCGGTAATAACGAAACTGAACTGGAGAAGTCCTTGATGAATGCAAGCCCCCCTCCCAAGTCCTTCTCCATTAAGCTCCATTACAAAAGCTTAAATGCAAGCTCTCATATATTCTAGGTACAGAACAATTTAGGACAACTGGCCCGTAAAAGCAACACTTCAGGAAAAAAGTAAGAACTTCTCTGCAGCTTGCTGGAAAACCTGCTGTGTGCCTCTAGCACCTTATACGAGAAGACAGATTCAGTAATCAGTAGGAAACAGAATTAGCAGTGAAGGCCATAATATTCATGCAGTGCAATTTACCACAAGGCATCTGTCTGTACATAATTTAGTATTTTCCTTAGTTATCTGTAATAGGAAATCCCAAGATTCTCAGCTGGCCCTGTCAGTTAATATTAACTACAGACTTGGAGAACAATATAAAAATAGAAAGGAAATTGAATCCTGCAGAGGCAGCAGTAGCACTTGACAAGGAATGCAAATAGACCTTCACTGGGAACTGCTGTATTGGCACCATTGGTCTCACTCCACTGTGGAGTTTGCCAACACACCACACAACACAATACAATTCAATACAACATGACATTCTGTTAGCTTGCAGTGCTCACACAAAGCAAAAGGACTACCAGAGTTTGGGGAGAGGGGGTGGAAATCAGTACAAGCAGCAAGTCTGGAGACCAACATATGAGGATTGGCCACCTATGCTCACCTTTTAATATGCAACTGTTTGTCTTTTCAAAACTCTGAAGATCTGATCATAAAGGTGATATAGTCCTGCAAAGAACTGTGTAAGCAATACTCCTGATTTTGCCTACTTGAGGAAGTTCTGCAGATGCCGTTCTTTATAAAAAGGGATCTACTCTTCCATGTGTCAGACCTGGCTGTCTAATAACCAGTCACTTGCTACAAAAGTTGTAGTTTGAACCTAGCAAGCAGGGACTCTGGGGACTTGTGCTGGAGTAGGATAGCCGCTCAGAGACATTAGGTGGTCTCACTTGAGGCTTCAGAGTACACCTGGCACAGACATTCCTCAGACTGCATGACAAAGTCCATCTGCAGCTGCACAGGTTCAAAAGCACCAAACAGTTATCAACAGTTAGCAAATACACACATGGTCTACAGGCTCCCAGGTCAGCCACGCATATGTATCTTTGCCAAGTAGCAGCTATAGAAAATAGGTCATACAGCATCTTGCAGAACGTCAGTCCTTCTGCACAGTCATAGCTGTAATCGTCATGGAGACAGGGAGTGAAAACTAGCAAATCAGACACTTCTCCGTTACTCTTAGGCAAGAAGAAAGTTGGCAGTCTTTCTCATCATCATTCCTCATTCTGTCTGTTTCATCTGCTCACTGTTCCACTAGCATTTCACATCCACATCCATCTCTCCTGTTGTGGTTTGACCGGGATTGGCAACCAAGCACCATACA
>VZTL01083828.1:0-20509 GCA_013400535.1 Scopus umbretta
CTTTAGAAGTGAAAGGGCCATCAAATCTCTCGATGTATTCTTTCTCATTGACAAAGGAACTGCCACCAAGACCGTGCCGCCAGGCTGCAAGCACCGTCCTGTGCTGGAGCTGCTGAGCAGCCTCCAGCTGCCCCCGCGCAGCCGGGGTGCGGCACCCAGCAGCAGGATGCCCGGCAGCCTCTCCTGCCCTTACGGTCCAGAGTCAGCATCTACTACCAGTTTGTTAACACGTTACTAATTAAAACATGCTGATTCCGCTAGTGACAGAAGAAAAGATGATGAGCCGTGGGCAAAGCTTTGCTGATGGGCGGTGCAGTCTGCAGCTGCACCCAGGCAGAAGGAGAGGGCTGCACGGCCGGAGCTGGTCATGAAATGGCAGCTTCTTTCTGCAATGCATTTTAACAGAGCTTCAAGCATGAGTTTGTTCTGCTCCGGAGGAAAACAGGTCTTTGAAGTGTTTTTGTGAGATGAAAACAGTCTCAAAAGTTCTGCTCTCAGATAAAAATGAGTCAGATTTTCTATTAGCTTTTTCAGCTCCTTGAGCAGAGACCTCCACCTTGGGCTCTGAAATTCTCCTACCAAAACCCACCCACCTGTCATTTCAAAAAGGGACACATTTAAGAGGAAAACTATTTTCTGTCAGAATTACTCCAAACTGCTGTACCAGAGCTGGCTGTCAGAAGTGCTTCTTGTAGTTTGAAAATAATTGTGCTTGTTCTGCATTCCCCTGTTGTATAAATTGACTTCTCCTCCAAACCTCAGCCTAACAGAAGTGCTTGACCAAAGTACAGAGGAACAGTTACCCTCTGGGTGCTGCTGCTTCTTTTTTATTAACCACAGGGCATAGCTTTCTGAAGAGAAAGTAGATTTAATTTTTTCGTGCCTTTGAAACAGTCCTTTAACATGCCCTCACCATTGTGCTCGCCTACTCAGGTCAGCTGCTAAACGTTTTAAAGCATCTTCACTTCCATGAGTGAAGGGTTTTGTGAAGAGGCAGCCCACAGAGTCTGAACTACTTCATTCAGGGGATGTAGGCACTGGTGTCCTGCTGCTTCTGTGGGGACAGCTACGACAGCAGCCATGCTCATATCAAATGGGAAGAAAGCTTTTCCATCCCTTTATGCCTCTCCCTGGCTATCTGGCTTACTCTAATTCTGCACTTGAGGAGGGAACTGGAATCACATTTAAGATATACCACATTTTTTAGCACAGAATCTAAGACTACATCTCCTCTAACAGCGATTGCTCAGAGCTGATCATGTCTGGGAACTGGTGGGAATATTCAGAGAACGGCTGCACCGATCCAGACTGACTCTGACCGTTTTGGAAAAAATCACTTTACAGTCAATCTTCCTTCCTCTCTGTGTAAGAAGGAACAGGAGCCTGTTCACTGGCTCCAGTCCCACTTCCCTTCTTTTGTCATTTTCCGTTCCTCTGCCAGCAGCACTTCTGAGCATCAGACTTATTTTTACATTCATCTAAGATTTCTGCCAAAGCCTGAATGAAAAGCAGAAGCAGCAGTTAACTACTCTTCTGAGCTAGTCTCTGAAAAATGAATGTCCTGAAGTCACCAGCTTTCTCACTGGTGCTCCTTCAAGTGCAACCTACCAATACAGGTCTACCTGTAGACCAATCTAGTGCTCTTCTACTGTGCAGGTTGCCTTAAGGAGTTCAAGTTCAAACAGCTGAAGCCTCTTTCTGCTAGAGCAGACATATCAGCAAGGACCATCAACTTAACAGACACTTCAGTGTCTAGCCTGTGCCACTGACTTGCAACACCACAGTCTTCTGGCACAAATGTGAAGTCGTAACAGAGAACACAGCAAGGTCTAAGCAGGGCTATTTTCCTGTAGCATATATTAAAATGTTCTTGTTAGGAATACACATCTAGATGAAACCTGCTTTGTTTTGCATTAAGTTCTGGTTTAATGGATTCCTTATCTCTCTATACCAGCAGGTTTGGATGTGGTGGTTTTGTGGTGTTTCTTTCTTTGATTTTTCTTTTTAAAGAACAAGCAGGTCACCTTACCTTGTAGCTCTGTTGCATTTTTTTCCAGCTCTTCTGTAGTTGTTTCTTCAGGCTTCTCCAACACAGCTGTCCCTGGTTTCCCATCCACGGTATCGGTCTTAATAGTACCAAGGTTCACCAAAAGTTGCATGACATCAAACTTCTCAGAAACTGCAATGTTCTCCAGCACTTTGAGGCATTTAAATGATTTAAGTTCACTCACATTTTCCTCAAGAAAGAGGAGGTAAAGGCTTAAGTCATCAAAACACTTTGACTTCAGTTTCAGAACATCAAAAGTTGGCAGGATTTCATACACTTTGAGAATACCTGAATTCCACCTCCACGGAACAAACATTGCATACACTACCAGCGGCATCAATAGAAGATAGACTAGCAGGTTAATATAGCTGAGTACCTTGAAGACACCAACAGCAATAAGCTTACACTGAACCACTTCTGGAACAGTTGTGTCATTCTTTAAGATCCCAGTTTTGATACTGCAGAGAAACTCATCACTCAAAGAGGAGAGGCTAATGTAGTAGCCGAGGTAGAGGCATGCAATGAAAATAATTACTAGAGTGAGTAAACGGCAGATAATGTATTTAATTATTAGGCATTTGGAGTTCTTCTTTGTCTTCAGGTACTGCTCCACAATTGGGTATTTAAAGTGGCTTTCAGATATTTCCCACAAACTGAAAGAGAAAGAAAAAAAAACACCCAAATTACATAGATCGGATGCTGCAGCATTCACCTACCTCAAATTTCAAAGAAACCTCGTACTCCAAAATAGACACAAGACAGGATTCGTTCTTACTGGGGTAAATCAAGGGCAGTTTTATTAAGTCAATAGAAAACAACAGAATAGCAGATAAATGATGAATATTGACACTCTAATACAGAAAAGCCACTTAGGAGATGAAAGAGCATTAGAAACATTGGAAAATTGAAAAAAAGTATTGCCCTCGCAGCAAAAAAATATTTTTGTTCTTTTCCAATACAAAACAGCTATAGTAAGCAAATCCCTGAGGAAAAGCAGACTTCCCAAGCATTTGTTCAGTAATAGCACACTGAAAGGCTTTTTACTTGTCAAGACCTAACTCCGCACTTCAAAGAACAGACCTAAGTCCCCGTTGCATTGCTTGTACCCCCACATGCAAGGAGAAAGCTACCCTGACCTAGGGTGAAGCAGAAACTGGATCTGGTTAGAACACTGCACCAATTTGATCAGAGAGGGGACTTTTGCTTTTGTTGGTTTTGGTGTTGAGAACTGAGGACTGCAGCCATCCCCATTTTCTTATGTTGTGGTGGGTAAACTAATTAACACCTACTACAACTAAAGAAATCAGGACATCTCAGGTAATTAGTAATCTGTAGAGCTCATCAAATGTGTTCTTCAAAAAAAGAAGGTTATAAGTTGCAGCTCCAAGAGCCTGCAATAATGATTTCAGATATCTTTGGGGTTTTTTAACCAAATTTAAGCGTGTCAGGTCACCATTCAAACCTCTGCAATAAATTCCCAAGAGAATGCAGGTGCCACATCCGTTAAGAGCTTAAGGAAAAGAGCAAAGACAGCCAAGCCCCAGCATCTTACCTCTGTGCCAAGTTCTCATTAACAGTTGGAACCAAGTCTGTAGGGTCCCTGGGGTCTCCACTGCGAATGCTATTAGCAGCTTTTATTGCCCTGTTATAAGCTTTGTCAAGTTCTTCCATAATAAATTTCAGGTCTGAAGAAAGATGAGGTGCTGCAGTGAAGCGCCAGAACAAACATGGCAGATACAGCAGGATAGCAACGAGCAGAAGGATGTATGGGAAGAACTGAAGGGAGAAAAAATTCAGATTAGTCTCTACCTCTATATAAAATGTCAGCCAGTCACCATCATTCCCTATAAATCTATTAAATTCCCTATAATGTTATTTATTAAATGCTTTTAGTAAAACCCACTTTTGTGGTTATTGGGGATATACAGGGAAGAAAATTCTCTTTTCAAACAGCTCCAGTAACCTTGCTACTGCTTAGAGCTTTGCAAAAAAAACCAAACCAAAACAAAAGAACAAAAACCAAAAACCCACCAAACAACAAAAAAGGCAGAATAAAGTTACCATGATCCTGACAACATTTTCATTGCATATTCAGAACTCCACTACCAGAGCTGAAACTGAGAGAGGCAGGCATTAACCTGGGGAATAACAAATAAGCAGAGGCAACCAAAGCAGCTGTCAGAGAGGCTGACTGGAAGAAGAGGACAATGTCACATAACTGTCCCTCCCAAATGTGTCACTGCTGTTCACAGCAACTAAAATGCTCCAAACACCGGCAAAATCTCTCCTGCTCTCCATTAGCTGTCAGGAGGTTAATGAATAGACCATTTATAGCACTGCATTGCCCTGCAATGACATGTCTGTTCAGAGTTCCTGACATACAGAGACTGTAAAGGATGTAACTATGGTTGTAGTATTTAAGGGGTTTAAATATTTTTAGATAACTCCTAAGTGGAAACCAACAGGTGGCATCAGAATGGCCTGGTGTTCATGCAGTGCTGAGAAGCCAGTTCTTGCTTAGGGCAAGGGCTGAAGCAGGTATAAAATACAACAGCTTGAAGTCTTTCCACCTTTCTTCTAGTCAACGGGTAGGAGTTTGTCACCATGAGATTTAATCTCTAATCCCTCCAGGTGCCAGAAAGAAGGCATTTTCTATCTATTGTGACATTATATTCAAGGTGTTCATTCATACATAACACTACCCTTACAGAGACATGATGTAAAATCTAGTTAGACAAACCATTAGTTAACAAAATGTACCGCAAATTTGCCTAATCTCTAATTCATTGCATTCAGCTTTTGATAGTAAGCACACTTAACTCAAATGCGGCAACAGTTCCCACGGAACTTTAAATTAGTTGTGGTGAACAAGTTTGAAACAGATTTAAGGCATCTTAAATGTTACAGCCATGCATAAATGCATATTCATTGAAAAAGCCAATGGAGAATTTTAGAGGAAACTTGGACTGAAGTCATTAATCAGTACAAGTGGAACAGCTCCACTAACATTTGTAGATATTTAACAAGATGAGAAAGTGGACCTAATATTAACATGTTAACTTGTGTTTCCATTAATCAAGAGAGATTAAAGTTCTGTATGCACAAAATAAACAATCTGATGTTACTGAACATTTTGTCTAGGAAAGCTGCTTCTAATATCACCTATCATTAAAGCAAAATCCTATGCTATTATTAATACTAGGAATGCATATGACATATTAGCACATAAATAAAACCTGACTTCTTAAAGGAACTGCATCAACAACTGAAGACCATAATACGAACCATCATTCTGGATGTGCACATTCTCTACATAGAAGTCACATCAGAAATTTGTGACACACAGTAAGACAAAGCCATGAAAAGCACTAAACAGCCCACAGAAGACAGAGAATGCTGTATTTAAAGGTCAGCTTTCCCTTGCACCCCTTCCTATAAATTCATACTTTAACTGTTTCTGCTCAGTAGCAACATAACTGAACTTGGCCAAAATTGCTACTTCAGTCTCTAGGTAAGTCCTCAAGAAAGAAAAATTCATGAAAGACTCACCTTTAAAACTGAATCAGAAATCCTGCAGATATGGGCTAACCAGTAACAAGATTGTTTCAGAAACCTAGTTAACAAAGCAGAGTTGACTGTAATTATACCGTACGTCCCACTAGAGGTAGCTCTTCCTCACCAGCAAGGAACGAGCATCAGTCTGCTGCTACATCATAGCTGTGGCCCGTTCCCTCTCCACTGCAGGGGGCTGACCTCACAGGCCAGCGGGATCCAGGGGATTCCTTCTGATCTGCTGGAATTGCTGGGGACTGCTAATCTGCCCAACACTTCCAGTGAATCCGTACTATCCTCTGCACTGCTAAACCATGCTCACCAAACAGATTGTCTATAGTCACCGTCAGGGATTTCTTCCCTCCAGAACTCTCACCTATGCCAGTAGCCAAGACAGCCCTTGGGTATGGGTGTCGCTCTTGTTTCCAAACTGCTAACTGCTTTTGACTGAACTGAGCAACCTCATTCTCACAAATTATGTCCTTAGTGGCTGTCACTTCCCAGCTCTACTTGACATGATCTTTTCCCTAACCGCAGCAGCCTGTGGAAACTGTGCAGAGCTCTGCCCTCACTACCTCCTCCTTCCCCTCTTTCTACACAGCAGATAATCTCAGATAACCTGTTTTTTTTTCCCAGATCTATCCTTTCCAATTGAGATGTACAGCTCTGGTCTGTCCAATGTGTTTTTGTAGACATCCCGCCAACTCAAACCCAACAGCTCAAGAACGTGCCCTTCGTATTCATCTCTGTGGACAATGCCACTGCGTCTCTTAGGTCAAAGTCCTGGATGCCTTGATCTACCCAAAGCTTTATGGTTTCATGGCCAGGCTCCTTCAGTCCTCTGAATTCTGTATTGTGTAGAAATAGAAATTATCTGTCTATGAACACAGCTTAAACTTATCTAAGCTCCTCTAAGCTGCTGCAACACCTTTTCCATAGGCCTTAATAAATGCCAGCTTATATAAGATTGCTACAAAGCCCGTTTGACTTCACTTACTTCTGTGTCATACACTGCTTAGCACCCTTCCACTGGTGCCAGGCGGGGAAAGAAACATCTGATTTAGTAAGGAGTGGCCAAAGCTTCTTACATTGGTTTCTACCACTTAGCTTTACTACTCACTCGTTTGAAATTTTACAGGCGTCAGAGGATTTATGAATTCCCTTTCTGACCCTCAAAACTGGAAATGTTTGAGGGCCAAAAAAAAAAAAAAAAAGAACAGCGGTATCCTATTAAACCTTGAGATCTCTTTACCCTGAGGCTTACAGGACATGCGGCAAGAGGCAAGACAGTTGACGCACTGAAGTCAAAGCCCAAAACCTCCAGTGTCCCAGTCCCCATCTCTTCCTTTATACCTAGAAAAAGACTCTGTGGGCACATTCTGCACTTGTGTAGCACATTGGCATCAGCCCTGTTGCTCTGCTCCAGACCTGCTCCAATCCCACCCATCTTCCCTGCCTCATTACAGACTGTTGTCTTACAAAGACCAGCCTCTGCCATCTTCCTTTGCACCTCCTCCTCTCCCCAACTCCTTCACCACTGCCTCTTCACCCAGATGCATCACACCACTGGGGCAAAAGCACATTTGCAATGTGTTTACTGGGCTTCCCCTTGCCAGGCTCTCATCACTCCCAATGCTGTAGTTTATGGCAGCATGAGAAAACACTATGCAGCTCTTTTCTGAATGGTCTCAAAACCAGAGCAGCAGCGTGACCATTAGTACAGCTCTTTTTGTTTGGAAACAAAAGCCTGTATTTGTCAGCCCTTCCACAGCACTTGACGCACAACTCCATCCTTCTCGGATTCTGGCTTTTTAAAAAGTGAAAGACACACTTATTCTATTTGTTAATAGTAGGCTTAGATAACTAGCAAATTGTTTTGAATCATTAAAATTTAAGGCCTTGAACCAACAGGCAGAAGTGAAAATGCAAAGTCATCTGGCACGAGTCCTAGGTTTCAGAGCAACAGACAGATTATCCAGCTCATCTGACTACATTTTACAGTCACACATAATGACTTCCCATTTTAAGAAGAGGACTCTGTGGTATTCATGCATGGATGAGCATGTGCCATATGCCTTTCTTTTATGGTTTGAGATTGCATAACTGAAGTAGGGTCCTCTGAAAGCAGATTAGAACAGATACGATATGCTATGGTGCAAAACACTCCTTTCTGAACTTTATTAGTGAAACTGCATTGAGGGCTACAACACCATGCTTCAGCCTGGATGCCCTGAGCCTTCATTTCCACCCATGTGCAAGGAGAAAGCCTTCATTTCCACCCATGTGCAAGGAGAAAAGGCCAGACAAAGACCCAACAAGTTTGCCACTCAAGAACAGAATAGCACAGCTTCAGCTAGGCTAATCCAAGTTTCTGGAAGGTACTAGGCATAGGTACTGTATGATTAGTATTCAGCATGAGACAGACAAAACTAGTAGCACATGCACCAGGGACTCAAACTAGAGTCCCCTATATGTTTTCTGCTAGGTATTGCTGAGCTCCTGAAAGCTAAAGATGATGGAAGCAGGTTCACCTGCCTTGCTTGTCCCTTAGTCTGATGGCACACTGCATGGGACAGCAAGACCCCAAGGAAACGGAGCACTAGGAAGCCAAGAGGTCAGCTGCCCCTCGTTCTGTACTGCTGCAGCTCATTTCACTTGACAGAGCACTGCATACGTTAAAGGCTATACCCTTACTCCTCCTGAAAGCCAAGAGCACCTGATACCTGAGCTATCATCAAAGCAAAGAATTTATGCACATCAAAATGCTTACACTTTCTAGGTGTGTGCTGTTTTCTTACATCACTGACCATAAACTGGTTGAGCAATTTTAAAATCAATACTAGAAAAGAACACCGGAGAAGAAAAATAACCTGCATCCATGCAGTTGGAACTCTAGAAATCTGTTTAACACACTGAACTCTTCTGAAGTCATGACCGTTTATTCAAGCACCTGCATTTGTTCCTCTCATGAAGATTACCTGCACAAAATGAATGTGTATTTTCCAAAAAATCTCTGTCTTACCAGAATATGTGAACATCTACAACCAGATAAATACTCAGAATGGCATGAACCATCTTCACTACATTTCAGTTTCCAATGCATACACATAGCTTTTCACTGATAAATACACATACAGTGCTAGTACTACCAATATCAAAATGAATTCCTGATACTTTCATGACATGATTTGTTTCCCCATTTATTGAGAGGCCAAGGAAATAAGCTTTGAAGACTTCAGTCCATTTAAGCTAACTTGTTAGAAACCAGCTAACAGTTCAACCAGAACATATGCACAGGTACAGAAGTGTTTGAGTAATCTGTTTGCGTAAGCACGTAAGACACTGGAATCACAAAACTGTCTTTTAAAGACGCATTAGCATCACGTTCTCCTGAATGTGAAAGGAAAAATCAGACTAAACCAAAAAATAGTCTATTATATAACATCTCCAGCTTCAACTGTGCTAAGATCTAGTAAATACAGAGCTAATAAGTTAAAAGGGCATTTTAAAAACATCTTCATAAGCTCAAATATGCTTTTATCATCCAAAGAAAATGTAATTGCCAAGGGTGCTGTGACCCAAAAGGCATTTCAACGGCCTAATCTACAGAGAGTTTACAAGGCCTGGATAAAGAGGGCTGGCAGAAGATGAGAACCCTTTTAGCAACATTTAGAAAACAACAGTTTTCTAATTTTACTACATCTTCAGTCTTATTTCCTCCGGACAAACACTATTAAAGTGACTGCAAACATTCAGACTTCTACCATACCTAATAGTGGTCAAACATTAACTTTAAGCACAAGAGCACAAAGATGTTAAGCTGCATAGGTCTGAAGTACAGCCTTGAGAAAGTTCATATAGTACTCAACAAATAAGGAAGCACTGAAGTGTCTTCACTCACTTGAGAAGAAAATATTTCATATTAAAAAGTAAGATCATGGTGAAGTGCCACCATGAAGAGCCTAAGCAAAAGCACCAGCCCCCAAACAGGTTAATGACAGCAACTACATGCTTCCAGAAGCAAAGGTATGAAGCTCCCTCTGGATATGATCCTATTCTTGTTTGAGTTGATGGGAGATGTTTCACTGGTTTTCAGGGCAGTAACATGAGCTATCATTCTGAAGGTTGGCATATTACCCTGCCTTCAGATCTGAAAGTGAATCTCAAACCATACATGACCTTTTTTACCCCACCTGTTACTTACTTTTTGGTACAGCTTAAAAAATGTTCTCTGTGCACTACGGACTAAAAAGGCTTCACAGTGCAGTCTCCTCTTCCACTGGACAGCAACGACTGCCCATTCACGATGTCCAGAAGCTTGTTTCTATTCCAGCTAAGGATCAAGCTAAGTTTTATCAAAGCAAGTTGTCAGGTGGAGCACTGTCTGTCTGTCTATCTCTCCCACTCATCGTTACAAACCAGTATCTCTGTTCTGACACTTCAGACAGATAAAAGAAACCTCTTGAAGGAATTAAGCCTGAATGGAAAACCCCAGAAGAAAACAGACAACAGAATATCGAAGCCCAACCAGACTGTTTCAGCAATGACAAACCTGAAGCTGAGTCCTGTCAGAGGACTCAACCATATAAGCATTTTGTCAGCATTTTCACTGACAAAGAGGAGGAAATCTTAGCATTAAATTAAGACATATTCTAGTCTCCTTTTTCCATTTATCTATCTGCAGATAGTTTGTTTATTGAATTGTGCATTTGAGTACACAACTCACTTTGCTTTCTGCTAAGCATTATCCAGTGTGAAGAGTTATTCCAGAATCACTGGAATTTTCAAAAATCCTGTTCCCCAAGGACATAGGCCCTGGGCACCCTCTGGGAGCGCACAGACCACTAGAGAGGCAGGGAACCCAGAAAGTTGCAGTATACTGCTCCTCCTCTCCAGTCCAAAACAAGTTTCCAAACTGATAAATTCAAGTGTTGAGAGAGATCTCCCAAAGCAGAAAGGACAGCAAGTGAAGGTGCCCAAGCTTCAGGGATTGCCTAAAATTGAAACATACATTTTACCTATCGAAAACCCAAAAATCCAAGCACAAACTTGTACTCTGAAATAGGAGGGAAATGGGAAGGTTTCAGTTTTTCTGTAATGCAACCTGGTTTTGATAATCCTTCAGAGCAACCAGATGCCTAGAACAAAAGCAGGACAAGTTGCTGCAAGTTGGCTTCTTCATCGAGAGCTACATGGTCCTACTTCCACTCTATACGATGATGAGCACTGTCCTAGGACACAAACCTTTGACAGCATTGCTGACAGAACACAGGGAGAATGCTAATAAGGAAATCCATCCATTTCGGTCAGGAATTGGGGCCTACAACTTCAATCCCCCAAAACCCGTAACCTAATGCCTCCTTAAGCATTTCTTATGGAGCCTTCTAGCACGCCAATATAGCAAGATGCTAAATGAGTCAGAGTATTAGAAAGAAGATACTTTGCAAATAAGTGCACTGCTGCTCAGAAAGCAGAAAAAGAGCCTCAAGTGTTGTCTTAAGAAAAATTTGGCCTAATGACCCCTGCTGTCCCTCTACGTGCATCCCTGCCCTTGCACTGCAGAGTCAAATCTCTCACTTGAGCTTAGGAAGGCTCCCTTGTCTCTTTAACATCACTGTGCTCCCACAAAGGCTCTGCTCATTTTAAAAATGGTTATCTAGCCAAAATCTGCAGAGCAACAAGGTTTTAAGTACCTTGCAGCACACAGCCTGCACCAGGAGACAACCCAAGCCCTGTTTTCCTGCAGCAGCAATCGGCCCCCATAGCAAGCCACCCAGCAGTACAGCCAGCGGCTGCTGGCCCTGGATGCAAACAACAGCAAAACACCTTCAGATGTTCCCACCACAGTGGGAACTAAAGGTCAGTGCTAATAGCTGTAACGCCGCTCCTTCCCTGGAAACTTGTTAAGCATGGAAGCTGATGAACAACCAGTAGAAGGACATTAATTAATACTGGCCTCCAAACAGCATCTGCAGCTCCTAGTGCCTGGTGCAGCGGAAGGGTAGGTGACTAAGCATGGATTTAGGAGGTTAAGATGAGGCACCCAGCCTCTGCTACAACCTCTGACTCCACTATTCAGACATACTTCTTGTAGCCAGTCTACAGCGTATTTACAGGGAAACATCACATACCATTAAGATATTATGGTGGAACTGTGGGAAGAAGAGCCCTGCATCAATTCCTGAGGCAGCACCAGTCAGCAAATTAACATGGGTTGCATCATGAAAGTATGACTACTTAAGCTATTAGTCATAGCTGGCAAACTAGGAGACTTACAGCTACCAGGATGTGACTATGACATAAAATTCAACATAAAGAAGTCGGGTAACAAGAACTCATCCCCTCAAGAGAAAGGGGCAGCAATGTATCCAGGTTTGCAGGTGGAGTTTCCATGCAAGCCACCTGCATTGCGAGATGTCCCAGCAGCTCTGACTGGCCTCTCTAGAAGGTCTGGCTGAAGTGAAGTGGAGCACTAACTGAGCAAGGAAGAGGTCAGGCTAGAAACCATCAATTCTGGCTTTAATATTCATGAAACACATGACCACTGGGTCAAGGTTATGAGTGGAGCTAAATGGAGAAGGCAGTAGTAAATCCTTAGTGATTTGAGTCAGCAAATGAATCAGAGACAGCCCTGAACAGTCTTTTAGAGGAGATACCACCAGCTGACTGTATAATAAAAGCTGAGGTATGGGCTACACCAGCAAAACCGAGAAATACAGGGGCTGCAGGTCCCAGACCTGAGCTTCCTCTAACACCAGGTTCTCCTCCTCTCCCAGATGCCAGGGCGGGTATTTGCTGGGGCAAGTAGTAAACGGGCTGGGGAAGGCAGCACACAACACCCCACATTTTCAGAGCTCCAACAGCTTTTCTTACTTTGCCATCAGCACTGCCCAAGCAGGGCGACGCTACCTCTCGAGTTGAGTCAGCTCCAGGCACTGGGACAGCATTTACTCAGTTTGTAACTCCTGCAAAAACTCGGCTAACCGCTTTGAGCCAGCTCAAGTATCTTAGTACCTACTGCACTTTTTACCCATAAAAGAAGTCTCTTACTGTGCATTCAGTATGATGATGCTCTACCTGGAGCAGTGAAAGCCACAGTTTGCAAGGGAACAGCCTGTGGAAGCTCAGCAGACCACACTGAAGACAGGGTTAAACCTGTTAGTACCAGTGATGAATTTCATCTCTCCCAAAATGCCTATCTGCCATGAGTTTCTCTCCATGCAAAACTGGCCAAGTATAATACAATAAAAATATGAAATGTTTTTACTATCCTGTTTTCCTAAAATAAGCTTTTGATACAAGCATTAGGGCAGCTGTTGTGTCTTGTACCCTAATTTTAAAATAGTTCCTGGCTAAAGCCAGGTGAGGCTCTCAGCTCCAGGGCAACACAGCAACATTAACATTACTCTTATGTCAGGATAACTGGTGATATTTATTATTATAGCATAACAGACCCTTTATTTAAAAGCAGAAAATACCTCCTCTAGTACTGCCCTCTTTGGAAGTAAGGAAAAGAAAACATTCTCTCTAAAAATAGAGGGTTATGTCAAAGCCAAGGACTATAGTACAGAAGAGGAGCACGAAAAATGAGGCAAAAGCAGGCTTCTATGTGGGGACAACTTTACCAGGAGAAGGAAATCTGTACATACTTTATGCAGCCATAGGGGAATGTTTTCTAAGTTGTTCTGGGATGGTTGCTTCTGCTGCACAGCTGCCCAGCAGTAGGAGTCCACGTAAGCAGCTTGTCGCCAGGAGAAGGTGCTGGGTGCAAAACAGCTTATCTGAGCACCTGGGAAGACAAAGCAAAAATTATCAAGTCCTCTGAAGATTAAAAAAACAAGAACTCAAGTTTAGGAAGAAAAGCTCACACTTGGGATTTTGCAGTATCCAAAGCCATTAGCATAAGCGAGCGAATGAAACACAGCAGCTCTGCAGGGAGGAGAATCACTGAATTCTTACTGCACTCAAAGGGTGAAAAACCCACAGGGACTCTCTGATGTCTCCTAAGGGTTGAGACAGTATATTAGAAGCACCTGTCTTTTAGGCCTATTTTCCTAAGTTTTGGGGGAACAAGACCTCCAAGACCTGTCTCACTTCTGCTTGACTCAGGTTGGCCAAAGGGGAACCAGCAGATCTAAAGTATGATCAGATAAGGCTGGTTTCCTGAGGAAACAGCTATTATCACGCCACTGTGTTTCCCAAATGCACAACCTACCACTTACATGTTTATTGAAACAAGACCTCAAACACCATTCCTGCAGCCCAGCAGTCCTTGCAATGATGCAAGGCCAAGTTTGGCCCAGGGTGCTGCCAGTTCTTCTGCCTCTGAGACTGTGCATGAGTTTTGAGGGGTTCACGTTACACATGTGAAAACAAGAGTTTCCCCATGTAACTTCTGGCAGAGTAATCGTGGCCTCCAGACACCTCCAAAGGGTGCGAGACCCCTCCTCACCAGCGCAGTGACGTGCTGTGCCCAGGATCAGGTGTACCTTCATCCCCATTCACTCCCAGCAACTCTCCAGCTGCTCAGGAGCTTCCATTTAAGATCAGAGCACTATTTAGCCAGCCTTGGCCTTAGGGTCAAATTCTGCTCTGATCAGCTACAGGCACCAGTTGAGTTTTACTGGAGCATTCCTCAACAAGAAAGAGTGGTTGTTGGATGTGGAGTATCAGTGGCTCCTTGGAGAGCTAGTAAATCAGGATGATGGGTTTTGATTTTCTTTCTGAAGCTTTGGTAGTGAGAGCAAAAAAATCCACACGTTTCCAGCAGGCTTTCCTTTATGTTGAAACAGGATAGCTGTTTCACCAAACAATTACACAAAGTGGAGATGCTTCTCCATGAACAGCCCTCTCCCAAGAGCAACCTCCGATGCTTCCTCCAACACAACACCAATATCAAAAGAGCAAGAAGGGGGAAATATTGATACTTTTTTTTCTTAATATATTAATCAAAATCAGTGCTAATGGCACTGCTGCGTGCTTTATAGGGAAAAAGTATTTTGTGTAAGATTGTATCATTTGTGCCTTTTTGCTGGTTTAGCTTACAGAGAGTAAGAACTTCTGTAACAGGAGCCGACCGCATTTGCCTTGTAACTTGTATAGCCTTTTTACAACGTAGCACAGTGAAGGAGCATTATGAATAAAAGCCGTTCCTTATGAGTCACTATAATAATTATCTCTAAGGCTGCAGTATCATAAGGACATGGTTTGACCTGCCACAAGCCTCCCTTATGGAAAACAAACTACTGTTTATCAGACCAGAGCTCACGTGATTTAGCAAAGTTGGCACGGGACAAGCACTTGCACTCTCCCAAAGCTTCGGGGGTTTCTGCTTTCCAGAGAATTTCTATTAGCTGTGGAAGCTCAAAAAATAACACAGCAGAAAAAAAAAATGAAAAAAAAAAATTGGGGTGTCTGTTCTCCACTGGATAGAGACCATTTATGCTCTGCTCTCATCACTTAACAAACCTCCTGCTGCTGGCTGTGCCCAGTGTGAAGCAGCGAACAAGTGACCCTTTCAAGGGGCGAGCAATAGGAACGTTCAGAAAGATGCTTTGTCCTATTCATGTCTGTGCATCTGCAAGAAGAATCACATTCCATGTGCTCATTCTTGTTGAACAGGTGGGAAACCACTCAAAGTGACGGAGTGTTTAAATTGGTGAGGAAAAAGGCACCCAGCCTCCTTCTCCAAAAATAGTAATGAAGAAGTCAGCCAGCATCCTTCTACAAAGAGTTATGTGCACAACTTCATATCAGAATAGCTACAGCAATGCCAGTGGTGCAGCAGAGCAGTGAACCTGGCTCTTCCGAGCCCTGGGGTTTCAGCAGGGACGTTGGAAACCTTTGGCAACTTGACTTGGAAGCCAAGCAGATAGAGCTCAACATCAAGCAGAGGTGGAGACACTCTGGTTATTGCAGTGGTTTTTAATTAACTTCTTGCAGTCTTGGTTGCAAACACTTGATGTAAATTACAACTTTGCACTAACCATGGGAATGTTAAGGCTTAAATGGAGAGGTCGTTTTTGTGCATAATCTATGCAGAACACAGATTATTAAATGCACCTGAAAATGGTCACAATTTTCCATGTCTTTTTCCTTCCTTCTCCCCTCCAAAGGAGTAATAGCAATAAATCTACACAGACAATTTACTTTATGTTGGACTATTCTGGAGGAAGTGAAAAAGAAATCTGTAGTTTTTATTAGAGGTGAAATTAGGCAAAGGGCCAAATGCCTTCCACAGACCCACTGTGCACACGTGCATGCACAGGTGTAATTTATGAAAGGTTAATAGTCCTCAGCTATCAAAGGAACAGCCTCCCGGCTTGGTGATGTAAAGCCATTCCCCGTCCTTTGCTCCCACAAGTAATGGAAGGGGAAAAAGAAAAGTAGCAGCCAAGCCCATAATAACAAGAGGAAGATAAAATACACAGCAAGAAGGATAAGGAAAAATAAATTACTGCCTTCGTTAAGCAGTTGCTACAACAATCTTTGGCCAAGTTATCATTACATTTGGCAAAATACTTTTTTTAATCATTCCCTGGTACTAAACCAGCTTTGGAGAGAGACTGATGGGGATTTGACTTACACTTCTGCAAACAAATGAGTATCAAAAAAACGCCACTTACTGTCATTGCGCTGAAGAAAGGCCACCCAAAAATGCCGCAGAAACTTACGGCAGCAACAGGTATGCAGCCACGTATGATGCACACTAAGATTATCAGATGGAGCTGGTCGCTGACGGCAGGAATTACTCGCAGGCATGCAACGGAGTGCAGCGTACCGGGCTGAGTCACCGCAGCCAGCGAGCAGCAAGGGCGAGCTGTCCCCCCACCCAGCTGCGGCACGTCTTCAGGTGTGCTCTGCCAACGAGCCCCCAGCTGCCTCCTCCACGGCTGTACCAGGAGCATCCTCTTCTTCTGCAGCCGGCTCCTCTGCAGCTCCTACACAGCACTGTAAAGACTGGCATGGGGCTGCCTACAGGTGGAGACCCTGTGCCCTGGTAACACCTTTTCATCCGCTGTGCCTACGTCTTGCAAGCTTATTTGGGAAGGATCTGTCATCAGGTGTCTAAAAGAAGATGCCCCAATCCCAGCTGGGACTTCTCAGAGTTGAGATGCAAGCAGTGGGCCTACTCCTTTTGCCCGAACGGAGGTAGAAATTTTGGTATTGACGCTAAGTGGGCAGGACACGAGTCACTTCTGCGATTCCCGCCCTAATGCCCCTGTAGATGCTTTCCAAAAAAGAAACCTGCCTATAAAAAGAAACTCCCAGAATCCCAAGGAAAATCTCAAATCTGAAGGAGGGAGTCCCTGTTCAGTACCCAGTTGTTTTGCTGGGTGCAAGGAGGGGGTGTAGAGGACTCAGCATCTTTTGGCTGCATCCCTTACCAGAGAGAGCACAAACCCAGCAAGCTGGACTGGTTCCCTCCCCAGTGCTCAACACCCCTCTTCTGACTTAAACAACTAATTAAGAAACTACAACTAACAGACAGTACTTCCAAGAATCAATGTTAATCATATGCTGAACTATTTTTCCTGAACCAGGATCAGGTGGTTGTATTTGACAGGATTAGACCTTCTGCAAGTAATTATTTGGTTTCTAATACACTGCAATCACTGGAAAAAGATTTGCATAATCTTGGATGAAAACCTAGCCATTAATTACTACTATAATTTTCCATAAGGCAAAATGAACTAGCCATGACAGCCAAACGCTTGATTTTATCTAGCAAGAGTTATCCATATTAGCAGCCACCAAAGAAAAACCCACAAACCAGAAAATCAAGGCACACATACACAGTGCACAGACTGCCAGGCACCATCCAACACACACCCTCCACCCCAACATTAAAAAAAGATTTTAAAATACAAAAAAAAAGATGTCCCAATGCGTGCAAGAAGAAGCAACTGTATGAGTGGGTGTACACACATGCATTGAGAGCAGACCAAAGGAATGATTTTATTCGCTTTATAGATGCTTCTCATGGACCAAAGTGGCAGGTTGGGTGAAACAGAATAAACACTATGTTTAGAAGGAAGTACGGAGAGACACAAATGGCTGCACTGGCGAAAAGAACCTGTTCTCTGAGGTTTACTTTGGCAATGGAGTAGGACCAGAATGTAAAGCTCAGGTGATGCAACATTTAAATGGAGTGGGTCAGAGGAACCAGCAAGTATCTTTCCCCCATCCACAGGGCTGCCAGTTATCCCTCAGAGAAGTCTCAAAGTCACGCAGTGGGAAAAGAGCTGGGTGTTTATCAAGCACTGCCTTCAGAGCGATAGGTTTTTTGAATCATGGGAAAAAACTTGTGAATGAAATTCTCACCAGTGAGATTCAAGGAAAACAAAACAAAAAGAAGGTTCCATTCACCTGAAGGAGAAATATCTCAAAACAGTGGTGATGACCATCTGGTTCCACTGCCAACATTGGTGGTACCCCAAATCTCAGACAACACCAGAGGGCCATGATGCTTTTTAAATTAATTCTGGCACCAAAAGCGGCTTACCATCATTTCCATAGGAAATGTAAACCTGGCTCTGTAGAAGTTAAACAGAAAAAAATCTCCTCACCAACAGCTGAAGATGTTCACCCAAAGACAATGTAGACTTGAAATTCAAGGAAACGTTTTTACAAGTTTGTCCTGGCTCCCCAGGCGGGCCTGTTTCTGATGCTGGTAACTTCTGTTGGTTACTGAGCACTCCTTATATGCCGCAGAGCAGCACAGCGTATGCTGCTGTTCTCTGGGATCATTTAACGAAAGATGCTTCCAAGTTCACAGTTTGTCTCGCTGCTCCAGACTGATGCTACTCACACACTTGTCGACTCAGTCCTGTCATTAATGCCCTGGGTTTCAAAGCATCCTGCTGAACTAAATGGAAGATGTGCAAATGTCAACTATTAGCATACAGCCTGCTTCAGCAGTACTTGGAGATGTTTTCCAAGCTCTCAGCCAGCAGCTGCCATAGTAATAGTCTTTGGCCTAATTACACCCAACTTAACTTTAGCCCCCAGTGCTTATGACAGAAGTCACAAGATAGGATTATTTCTCAAAAGCCTCCCCAACAACTTGTGAACATGAAGGGAGAGGGACATCAACAGGGAGGGACAGTGACGGGGTAGCAGGAGAGGAAAGGAGCCTAATCCAAGAGCTCAAACTATTTCTTGGTATATTTGTTATGATTTAGTCTCACAATTTTTTTTTCCCCTTCTATACATTTGATTCTCATGACTGAGAAACATGATTAACCGTATAGAGAGATACGGGCCCAGCGGGATGTACAATAAGGGATGTGTAGGTGGGTACCGCTGCCCCTGTGGCACCCACAGAAGCTGTTGGGACGCGGCACCCAGAGTTCCCCACTAACTCCCTTCACCCTATGTCTTCTGCTGGCCAAAACACCTCACATCCCACAGGCTGCCAACTTGGGGGGCTAGGGGGCACTAAAACAAACTAACTGGGGAAAAAACCCTCCCAGAAATTAGGTGGAAATCGAGCAGTGCAAGCAAGGATCACCGCCACTGGGAAAGCCCAAAGTGGTCAGTGGGGACATTAACCCCATGGTGTGTAGAGCATAGAGAAAGACTCCACTTCCCCATCTTTGTGCACCCTCCAGCAAGGAGATAAGATGCATCAGAGAGCATCAGAGGGAAATAAGACTTTTTTAGTGCAGTAAATCTTCATTTTGATAGATTCATGCAGATGCTGTGGGTTGGTCCATGGCTGGTTCACTTGCTAACCCACCAGCCTGCCACAACTGACAAGCTGGTAGCACTACCCAGACCTTCACGTTGATTATACTCAAGTTTCTTAGGTGTTTTACTTAATGTGTGATTGTTTCTGGGTCCTGGGAAAGTTTCCAAGGTGATTTTTGATATTAGAAAATAAACAGAGATGCTATATAATTCATTAATCTTTATCCGGGAGTGTACTGATAGGATGAGGGGTCATGGCTTTACACTGAAAGAAGGTAGGTTTAGATTCAATATTAGGAAGAAAATCTTCACTGTGAGGGTGGTGAGACACTGGGACAGGTTGCCCAGAGAAGTTGTGGATGCCCCGTCCTAGGAAATGTTCAAGGTCAGGTTGGACAGGGCTTTGAGCAACCTGGTCTAGTGGAAGGTGTCCCTGCCCACGGCAGGGGCATTGGACTAGATGTTCTTCAAGGTCCCTTCCAACCCAAACTATTTCATCATTCTTTGATTCTATACTAGCAATGTCTGAGCCGTACACAACCAATGCCCAAACTGAACCTGTAGTAAGGACTGTTGGTGGCCACCACAAGACTCCCTTCTTCTCCCTTCTCCGGCTCTCTCCCTCCCTCCTCGTCTCCCTTCCCAGCCATCACCTCCCACGCAAAGCCGCAGTGATCACAGCTGGCACCTGCTGCCCGCTGCACAGTGGTGCCCGAAAGCCTGTGGTACAGAAAAGGTCAAACAACATCATTTGGTGACAAGCAGCCACTGGGCTTAAGCACGTACAAGCAATTCCCAATTCCATTCCTACGGGAAAAGATGCAAATATTTGATGTCAACTGGACAGCTCTCACATCTGCCTGCCTTTGAGCTGCAAGCCAAGGCAGCCACTGATACTCTTCCCAGAACTAACTTGGAAACAAGCCTCCGCCAAAACTATGCAGCTTGTTTCGATGTTGTGTCTGCTCAACTGTCTGTACCTGCTTAGGGCTGCAGTATCCTGCAACAAGCAGTGCCTTGGTAATACATATATATGTTTTTAGCTAAGTTGTTTACGATAAGAAAGCATATCTCATAATATATACACACAGAGTTTAAAAACTGGAACCTCAATCCTGGCTCAAAGCTACCCATATTAAAACCATGGTCATGGAAAAATGACACAGATTCTACTGATTCTGTGGCTCATATTGCTGGGGGTGCCCCTATCTTTTTTTT
>VZTL01083841.1:0-15802 GCA_013400535.1 Scopus umbretta
CCCCTTATGTTCAGTTAAAATGTTCCTTATTGCAACTTGTTCTTCTTTTTGCTTCTTTTCCTTTAGCTGGGCACCTGTGAGATGAGTCTGACTCCGCCTTCTCTATTATTCCCTTTTTAGGTAGTTGAGGACAGCTGGTAGGTGCCCCCCATGCTCCTCTCTTCCAGGCTGAACCAGGCCAGATCCCTCAGCCTCTGTTCGCACATCATGTGCTCCAGATCTGTAATCATGTTGGTGGCCCTCCTCTGGCTCCTCTCCAGTATCAGCATACTGAGGCCCCACACCTGGACACGGTGCTCCAGATGCCTCACACATGCCAAGCGGAGGGAAGAATCACTTCCTTGACCTGCTGGCTACTCTCTTGCTAATGCAGCCCAGTACACGCTTAGCCTTCACGGCTGCAAGGACAGACTGCTGACTCATATTCAGCGCTTGTCCTCCAACCAGCTCCACCAGCAAAGCTGGAAAGTCTCAAGCAGTCCTTTGGGAGGCTACATCCTTCTCCCTTCAGTTTGCAGACACAGTCAAACTAGAGAAAGAAGGAAGGGAACTTGCAGGTGCCTCCTTTGCAGTACCTCATTCTTTGGAGTTAATTTCTGTGCTGAAATTAAGAGAGAGTGCCTGACTGGTCTTCAGCACATGCTGCAAAGCCTGAACCTTTTCCCAGCTTCAGAAGGAGGGAAGACAATTGTACAGCTGGGGTAAGTAGAGAGAGGGACTACTCTAAGTTGAGGCATGATACTTGAAAGAAACATCCCTGTCTCCTTGAGCTGAGGGGGTGAGTGCTTGCTGGCTTTCATTCAGTTGATCTGTATCTGATACCTACAATGAGGCCTGATGCACAACTGTGAGTGCTAATCAACAATATAAAACAAAAAGAGCTTTAAACTCTTAAATCCTATAATTTCATTGTATGTAAATTTTCTGTTGAAAAATACAGTAGGGAAAAAAATCCCCAAAGCTCACAATGAAAGTATTTCTTATTCATTTATACATGTAAGGAGTGCATGGTGATAGAGTGCATGGTAAATAGAAAGGTGATAGAGTGCTAAAGCTGAATCATATTTCTGCTAATATATGAAAATGGGGATGCAATCTTTTGACAGACAAATGGATGCAAATGTTTTTGAGCAATATATGCACATTTTTCTAAGCAGAACAAATAACATTGTTTACAGAGCAGTGGTCGCTGTGAAGTCCTTGTAGTACACTTTCAGGATCAGTAGCAGCAGGCAGGTAATGCATTAGTTTTGCTTGACCTTTCTTAATAATAAGATTTTGCGTTCTGCCTTCTGTGCTGTTAAATGATATCTTCCTTGCCAGTTCAGCCTTGGTGAGCTCCCAGCCACCACAGACGTGTGGTGCATGGCGGGCAGCGTGGTGTTAGCGCTTCTGAACTTCTAGCTTCTTGGTCAGTCAGAGTGCCCTGAGGACAATAATTATATATGTTCCTTCTGCCTTCCTAACAGCTGGAATTACACCTGGAAACCTACTTCGTGTATTGTACAGAGCCTGGTGGGAAAGTATAACTGTGAATGAAAACAGACTGAGCTTGATGCCCTTCAGGCAGTCGTTCTAACTGATGTAACTGGGGTCCTCTAGTCCAGAGCCCAGGCTGGATTTTACCACAGTTTTCATCTTGCCACTGTTTTTTAAAACAAAGTGACAGTGCTTTTGTCCCCTTACATCTCAAGTCATAAGGAAGAATATTTTGGAAATGTAGATCAAATTATGGAAAATGTTTTTTACTGGAGTTAAAGCAAATGATGAGAATTTCTGATAATGTTTTACATTTGCTTTGGATTTTACTGATGGGTTGCCTCTGTATATCTGCAGTAATGTTTCTGAAAGTTTGACTGCACTACAGAACTGCTGGTGGTTCAAATTGAAATATGCAAAACCTAGCAATCTAAAATTAGGGTCCTAAATTCATATTTAGGTATTCAGTTAAGAACTGACACATTTACCTGCCATTGAATTCAGTAGAATTCAGAAAATGATGTGGAAAGACAGTTTGCCCTTGGCAACACTTGAAGTTAAACTGAGTTCAGCACCAGTTGTAACTGCTTTATCAGCAGTGGGTAAATTTGCTGGAGTAGACAAAGCTTCTGAGTTTCTGTTTTTTGCTCAATAGGAAGCAAATTTATGAACTTTTTTCAAGTTTGAATGTTATAACTAAATATATTTTTCTCTGTCTCCCAGATGTTTTTTGGAAGGCAAGAAAGATTTAGCAGTCTTCGCAAAAAAAACAGTGATCATTTTGGAAACATTTCCCAAACCCCTTCCTATGTCAAGATTTCTTGCTGTACAGAAATAAATTAAGCAGTGTTTTGGGACCCAGCACATCCACCATCCAGCTGTTGCAGATTTTATGGTAAACTGTAGTTCATGTTTTTGGATAGAGAGGGACATAGTAAGTTGCTGGCTGGACTCCGCGCGGTGAAGGTGCTCAGAAGGGATGGGCAGGATCCCTTTGCTGCTTCCTCCCTTCTGACAGAGGAGAACAATAGGAGCTAATGGTGCACCTTTGCTAGTATCTCCTATTTACATTAGCAGGACTTGGTGCTTTGTTGTGCTCAGGAGTGCCAGGTGGTGAAGCAGTGCATGCATGGTGGCCCTGCTAGCATCCGCGTGCAAAAGGGAGAGTGCAGAGGGCTGTCCCCATGCCTTGTGTTTGAGGTCAGCCCTGGGGTAATGTGACCGGTTATAAAAAGCGGGCTGGGCTATGGCAGTGTGGACTTCATTTGATGCGTCATTTTTCTTCTGCTATTTGTCTCCACTTGTTTGGGAGAAATCAGTTTTTGCCTTGACTATACTTGCCTCCAAAAAAAATTCTTTACTGCTTGCTTTCTTGCCATTTCGTTTGCCCTGTGGTGCTTTGGGGTGAGCAGTGATGAACTTCTCTCCTTTGGCTCTTTGATTCAAGATTTTCTCGTGCCACCTGTGTTTTGGTCATGGCTTTGGCATTATAGATCTGTGTGGTCTGGAGCTCTGGGCTGAGGTCTTGCCTTGCTTGATTTACCAGCTCTTACTATTTAAACAGCCAGTATGCCCTCATCTAATACTGTCTCTCTTCACAGTGGCTTTCCCTGAGGTTCTGCTGTTTGTTTTTCTTTGAAGTCCTGAATTGAGTAGCATTGTGCCTCAGAAAGTATGAGCTGTTCCTATACCTTTAATCAGGTGTACTTATCTGGAATTGAAATAAAACCAAACTTATTTCAAGATAAGGTGCTGTGGTTATCAAATCAGCTTCCTGGTTGCCATTGCTAAGATGATCAGAGACTTCTGCCTTTTGAGGGGGGATCCGGTTAATAGGATTTCTTATATCAGAATACGTTGTCTTATCCAATAGTGAACATTTGAAAGCAAATGGAAATGTTAAAAAGAAGTCTTGAAAAACAACTATTAAGGCTTATGCCTTGTGGAGACTTGATTGATGTTAATAATTAAAATAATTTGTTGGTTTTGATAACGAGAATCTTTAATCCCAAATCCCGTACTCCTTTGAAATAGCAGTAAGCAGGATCCTTTCCACATAATGTGCTTTGGGAATTCAGCCCTCGCAGGTAATAAATTATTAGGGTAGCTCTTCAGATTTGTGTTAAAAAATGCAGTTTTGACCACACCCCCCTCAAACCCACACATTTACAAGTTTCTTATGAAAAGGAAATAATTTATATACATTGTCTGTGAAGGATTTTGATCTGTTTGCATTGAAGATGTACTGATCCCCACAGTGTTACTGGAGGTAAATTAAGGAGCTGTACAAAGATTTCTGCTCTTTGCATTGCCATTGCCACTGCCATGGCAGGAAAAGTTGTGGGTCTGTTCCCCAGAGAGACCAAATAGATGCAGGTTGCTTTGACCAACAGCAGTTGCATGTGGTCGTGGCTGTTTTCCATCTGCAGCAGGACCTATGAGACAAAACACTCCAGTACTGAAAAGGGGTATTCAGCCAAAGGAAGAACAGTGTAATCCCTTTGCTCTCCCTGCTGGGTTGATGTCCTCCAGTTGCCATACATAAGCAATTACGGATATATACGGATATATCTAAATGCGTCTAACATGGAGCATCTTTTCCATTTTTTCATTTATTCAGAAAGGAAAGTTGCACTTGCAAGCCAGTTATACGTCATTATACTGCCAGGAGCTACAGGGGAGGGGTTTCATGCTGGCATCTGATTTTTCAGTACTATTTCTTCATGGAGAGAGATGCTGCCACCTCCCCTCCCCTGGGAAAATCAGGGGACAACCTTGCTTTGGTACCTTTACCTTTGGCTGTGCTTTCGGTGGTGATGCATGTGGCCTTGATTTCCAGCAAATAGGGAGCTGTGCTGTTTCCCAGTGATCTCTTGGGAGTGTTGTGTAAGTAAATTATATTACTGCAGCCTTGACCCCAAAATCCCTGGGGGAAGAGAGCAGAAAGTGCAAACATGCAGGACCTAGAGGATGAGACTGTACTCTGATTTGGGTGCTTTCTGGTTGATTCTGGTGGTGGGCAGGACCTGGCTGAATCGTTCTCAGCAGTCGTCCTCCAGCTACATCGCCATCTCATTCGTCACAGGCTGGGTTTTCAGGAGCTCAGGAGCTTGGCAAGCAGCCATGCGGGTATGTGGCTGTACCTAGCACATTCGGTGTGTGCAGTATCCTTCATGTAATATGGCAGCTGGAAGTAAAGGGGAAATACTGACCCGGGCAAAAAAGTGAAAAAGAAACATCTCTTCATAGGCCTAGTGAAAGCAAGAACCAGAGTCCTTCACTGGGCTTTTTATCACCCCATTATTTGGGAAAAGAAAATACTAAGTTGTGTGGAGAAAATAACCTTTCTGTGTCACCTGACTTGTCATTTAAAAAACTTTTGAACATGTAAATGTGAAGTAAATCCGACCTTGAAATATTCTTTGAAACTGTAAAGTGAAAAAGTTTATTTCAGCAAATTTTGAAACTAAATGTGGCAAATGTCTAAAATCTGTTTTGTTTGAAATCATTTTGATAAAATGAATTTGATAAAACATAATAAGTTCATTAATAATTTGGATGAACTAAAACCTGTTTTACTGGTAAGTAAAAATAAAATATAACTGAAAAGCTTTGCTTTGGCATATGAAACCTCTCATTCCTTACCATTAGCTATTCTATATCCAGTTTTTATATCTATATTTATATAGATATGAAATAGGTGATCATGTAAATAATGAAAAGATTAAAAATTATTGACTACAAAGACATTAAAATGACAAAAACACTGAAATTCTGGAAATGCTACAGAATCACACTCTACAAAAACCTCTAATATTCTAAGATCATTTCAGTTGTACAAGTGAATAAGAAGTGCCTTCCTATCATTTTCCAGAGTACAAATTTAACATTCGCTCCACCTTTTGTCTTCTCTGCCTATGTCTTAATTGCTCATCAGGCATAAAGTTTTCTATCCAAAGTACTGTCCTCTTCATGATATACAGCAACATTTCCATAGGATCTGCCAATGATGAGATTATGCTGTAATTTCTGCAAACAGCTGGGTCTGCTTCATTATGAATAGAAGCCGTTGGGGAGTGTATCCAAATCTTAGTTCTCAGCCTTCCAAATCACATTAACAAAATTATCACATGCCTGGGTGAGCACTTCTCCACCACTTTTAATTAATTCCGATTGTATGTAACCCAATCCAAGAGGTTTATTGGCTTTTTTTTTAATGTCCTAGTATCAGCTTTCAACTTCCATACCATTGGAAGAAGTTCTTTGTAATGATTTGGGCTTCTCAAGAAGATATTCCCACCTCCTTCCCTTCCAGCACTGTATTTTTTTTCATCCATGGGGCTCAGTTCTTGGCAGTGTGCATCCCTGGCATTAGATGAGGTGGTATCTCTTCTCCCAGAGAAGTCCTCAGCTAGGCTGTGGCTGGTTTACCAGTTTTCCCCAGTGGCATTTCTTGGGACAGCTGTGCATATCAGGAGGCTGCTGTTCATGCCAGTTTTCTGTAGTAACTGTAAAAAAGTGCATCTCTTTCCCACCTTGTACAAATACATTCTTAGGTAATTTAATCCATCTTCCTCCATTGCTGCATTGGTCAGACAATAGGAGCATCCTTCCTGTGGGCCAAGATTTTTTCCTGGGGTCTGTTTCCACAGGTGTTTATCTGTGGGTGCTGTAACGCAGAAAAGGATGTTCATCCTGTTTGGATCTGTGCTGCTTGTGAGGAGGCCAGCGGAGCTGGAGTTCTTGCTCAGCCCTTATCCTGGATGCTGCAGGAGTTTGTGAACTTGGAGCTCATGACCAGGATAGCCTTTGAGGGTAATAATTGAAGGCTTCTCACTTCATGCTTTCAGCGGGGAGGTTCAGACTTGACATTAGGAAGCATTTCTTTACCAAGGGGATGGCCAAACGCTGGAGCAGGCTTCCTAGCGAGGTGGTCGATGCCCCAGTGCTGTCAGTGTTTAAGAGGCATTTGGACAATGCCCTTAATAACATGCTTTAACTTTTGGTTAGCCCTGAAGTGGTCAGGCAGTTGGACTAGATGATGGAATGCTTTACCATTTTTGTTTTATTTGGTGCCTACTGAGGATAACAATATACCTATGCGGCTTGTTTAACCAAAAAAGCTGCTGTTACTATTTAGAAGCAGGCTGCTGCTTTCCCTTTGTAGCCAGCTAAGTTTTATGAACTTGAGCTCTGCTGTTACAACCCAAGCTGTGTGTTGGTGGTGCAGAAATCATGCAGCTCAGCTTCACTTTCTCCCTGGTGTCTCCAGACAGTGTGGTGGGACCTGCTGCCTAAATGCAGTTTAGGATGGAGCAGACCACAGGGGAGGAACTGTAAGAGCAGACAGGAGGAAACTCCTGTAGGCTTCTTTCCGAGATCATCATTACATGGGCTCAGGCTTAGAACAGAGGCTCTTAAGAGATGGACATTTCAGAAGGAAACTGATACTGCTGAAGTTAAAAGTATTTAATTATGTTTCTGGCTCCTTGAACTTTTCTCCTCCCTATGGGAATCATAGCTAACCATAATCTGGTGGATACCATTTTATTCTACTGTCTAGCATGTTCAGGTACACTTTGTAAAGGTTTTTTCCCGAATAGAGCTATTACATCCTACCAAGATGCTGTGATATGGAGAGCTATGACTTCATTTTCCACTCTCAGCAATTCAGAGGCGACATTTTTACACTGTACAGTATCAAGAAATGTTTACCCATATCAAGGTTTACATACACCAAGTCCAGTCTGTAAGACTTGCAGTCATGTTTCTTGTCCAGGGTCCCCAGTGAGATGCTGCTAAGTTATGAGGTGTTGTAATTGCTGGTATCAAGTCTTCTGTTACCCCCTGCTCCTGTGCTAAAGAGGGCATCTGAAGAGTTAGGAGGTTCACATCTCTGTCATCTCAGAGCGTTCCTGCACAGCAGGGAGTGACTTTAGATGTGTGTATGTCAGCCAACATCAGTCAAGAGAGGTGAGTAATAAAAAATAGAGGAGGAGCCAGCAGAATCCAGGCACAGCTGAGTCTTTTCATCTCACTGACTCCAAAGAGCATACTGAAGTTGAGCCTGGACAGAGTCATATAAAATAAACTATTCTGCAGAAAATCCAAGCCAAAGCTTCTTAAATAGAATCTATTTACAGAGGAATGATCAAATCTTCTAAGGTCCCAAATGTAACACAAAAGAATACATCATACTCCCAAATGTGCCTATCACAGTATGTAAGTCTTCATCACATTGAATGAACCAAACTCAAAATCTTGTATTCCTTAACAGGGAAAAAGTGGATTAAGAAGGTATTAATTGACACAGATGCTTGATTATATTTTTGTATTAATTTAGCAGGAGTCCTGTGCTGTCAGTGTGTTCTATAGCAGGATAGATTCTTCTATTATCTTCAAACATGGAATCATTATTCTGTGTGTTCATTGTAATGGCAACTGTAAAACAGATTACAGAGTTAAACAGGCAATATTCTGCAGAAGAAGAAAATATTTGGGGGTAATTGTATGGATGCTAATTGTAAGGATATAATGGGTTCTTCAAGTCCGTGACATCCTTAATCTGAGACTGTCACCAGAAGAGATGAACTTGGAAGGTTGGGTGCAAAGGGCCCATCCTGAAAGGTGTTAGCATGAGATGAACCACCTTTCCAAGGTGCCCATCCCTTCTCACTGACTCTGGCAGAAGCACAGATGCAATGCTAACACTGCTTGAGATTAATCTCTGCCTAGACAGTATTTTATTGTCCCTTCTCTTAAAAGCAATGTAATTACACATACATTTGAAGTCTGTGTTTCTGGCCAGCATTGGCTGCTTTAAGAGGTTAATCTCAACTGGCAGTGTACTGAGGTTGTGCAGTGCCCTGTATTTGAGAGGGGACAGATCTTTCTTGACCCACATGTTGATCAATTTGTACCAGCAACATCAAACCAAATTATTTGGTCTGGTCTCTGAAGCATACCAGCATGGCCTGTCTTGCACACTGTGTGTGAAGATGCTTTGAATGAATACAGGTACTTCCACGATGTTTTTTTCAAAACTATCTTCAGTTGCATTGCTACTAATCATATTGGGTGGCAGTGTAAACAAGAGGAACCAAAGACCTCTTAGCACCATGTTCATAATCTTAAGTGCCTTAATTGACTTTTTTGTTCTAAACCCATGTAAGAGATTAGAGAAGAAAATAAGTGGCAAATTAATGTATTGCTCTACTTGTGCATTTGAAATGCATCAGCCTGATACAGTACTTAGGGTTTAATGTACATCATCATCATAACTTACCAATTTATTTATATATATTGCCATAGCACCCAGAGGTTCAGTGTCTCTGGGAGCACAAGGCAGGGAAGGAGCAACTGGTAGGATGGAGGAGCCATGAATGAAGGAATGAAGTTGAGCCTGGGAAAAAAAGAGGGTGGTGGAGGGAAGGTGTTTTAGCTTTTTTGTCCTTGTTCCTCACCATCCAACTCTATTTTAATTGGCAATACATTAAATAAATTTTCCCCGAGTGAAGTCTGTTTTGCCTGTGGTGGTACTTGGTAAGTGATCTTCCTGTCTTTATCTCGACCCATGAGCTTTTTCATCTTGTTTTGACCCCTGTCCTGTTGAGAAGGGAGAATGAGAGAGTGGCTGGGTGTGCGTCTGGCAGCCAGCCATGGTTAACTCACCACAATCTGTTAAAGTTTTGGGACATCAGGTGACACTTTTGGTGAGAGACTACAAGGTATGCAAGAAAGATGAGGATGAGTTTCCTCCATCTTTTTCTCAATTCCCCAAAGCTTTCCTCACTGCACTGTCTATTCAATTCATAGAAGCATAGAATGGGTTTGAGTTGGAAGAGATCTTCAAAGATTATCTAGTTCAACCTTGCTGCCATAGGCAGGGACATCTTCCACTAGATCAGGTTGCTCAAAGCCCTGTCCAACCTGACCTTGGACACTTCCAGGGAGGGGACATGGACAACTTCTCTGGGCAACCTGTTCCAGTGTCTCACTACCCTCATAGTAAAGAATTTCATGCTTATATCTAGTCTAAACCTACCCACTTTTTGGTTAAAACCATTACCCCTTGCCCTATCACTACAGGCCCTGCTAAAAGCTCTTTGCCCATCTTTCTTATAAGACCCCTTTAACCATTGAAAGGCTGTAATAGGGTCACCCCAGAGCCACCACCGTCAGGCTGAACAACCCCAGCTCTCTCAGCCTCTCTCCATAGGAGAGGTGTTCCAGCCCTGTGATCATTTTCCTGGCCCTCACTTTTGGTACCCCAGGGTATTGCCATTTGTCATCTCAGGGAGAAACATGAGCTGACTGAACTCTGCTTCCTCTGGAGCCTATCAATGCCCCTTCCTAGCTAACCAAACAGATAACAACAGACATGCTTTGCCCAGTGAAGAGCATTTAGAGTTCAGCTTTCAGGTTGAATATGTATATTCTGGTATTGTCATTTTGGGGGGAAAAAAGAGAAATGAACCAAAAAACTCCACAATGCGTATGTTTAATTTAATAAGTATTAAATTCTTTTTTTCTCTGGGAATAAGGGCAGAACACAGAACTAGTTTAAATGTCTTGCTTTACAATGCTTTGCGAATGAGAGCTATAATAACACAATTCTGTGGTGTTGAAGTGAAATTCTTAATACTGTGTTCTGTTTCATGAATTAATTTAATTAGTTATTGTTTGCTGAAGAGCTGGAACTGTGCCGGGAACTTGAATCCAGACTCAACCAACATGTGTGTGCACCATATAAAGAAACTGGATTGAGTTCAGAGCCAGATGTTGTGAGCAGAGCTGAACTGAATGCGAAGGCTGGGAGGACCTGCTCATAGCAGGTGTTCGAACAAGACTTGCACCCAGATGCTGTAGACAGAGCAGCAGACTTAATCAACACTTCTAATTAGTGCCCCTGTGAGCCCATGATTAGAAATCCAGCACAGCTGGGAGTATTGCAGGTGCTTTGAATTCTTCCTTCTGGGAACTGTGGAGCATGTTCCAATTTCCAGTGTCCGTATTTCTTTATGATGAAGGGTATGAACATTAACAGGATACAAGAAATATCTCAGAGAGTGAATTTAGGCATGGCATAGACAGAAATTTCACCTTCATCTTGCTGGAGCTGATAGAGGACAAAATCTGGGCTCCCAAAGCCACAGGTGGGAAGGAACCAAAAGGAGCTGCACCGTATTGCGACCGGTGTATAATCCTTTATATTTGAACATACACATATGCAGAAAATACACGTATGTCTCAAAAAACCACAGTTCTTTGCAGGCCTCCAGCCATAGTTTTTGCTTTCTTGGCATCTGTAGATCTGGCTAAGAAATGTCAAAGGGGATGGGGTATCAGCACAAGTACAGCAGTGATTTCTACAATGCAAGGAGAGAAACCCATAAATGTCCCCTAATGGAGCTGGAATTTTTATTACTTACAGCTTGTCTGCACAGTGGTGCTTTAAATGCATCAGTAGCCACTCTTATTGTAATAAAGACATTGTTATAGCAATATGAAAGTGCTTAGACCCTCAATGTGGGGTCCCATCCTCACCTGAAGCTTACGTGGCTTAAAAACAGTAGCAACCGGTCTTCTAATCAGGACAGTTTTAAGTGTGTAACTTCTCAAGTCAGAGACCTGTGCTACACTAAGAATCAATCTTAGCTGGGAGCAAAGCTGTGATTGAAACAGCATCTAAAGTGTTTGAAAGTGCTCTATCCTGCGGATGTACCTGGGAGTGCTATTGCTTTTAACTTTGGTTTAGTTAGCATGATTCCTGACATCAGTGTGACATTGTCTGTTTGTTTTTTTTCACATAGGTTGGCTGGATTAACTGGCTCTCATTCAGAGGGAACTTGACAGATCTATTTTGCTTTCACTGAACCTCTCTACTGCATGTCATAAAGAGTTCCTAGGTCCAGAGGCTGCATGAAAGACAACTGAGCAGCACAAAAATGTGACTCTGACAAGAGATTCCAAGCTTTCTGACAAGGAATTTTCTACTGATCAGTTTATAATTTAAATGTGTAACCGAAGCATGCATAATAGTTAATCTGATAGGGGGAAAAAAGCTTTCTCATTAATTAGGACTGCCAAAAAAGCAGTCACCTGAAGCTTCAAAATGAGTGCTCCGTTAATCCCAAACAAGTCATGTTATGCCCAGCTTCAGGACAACCGCAGCGAAATGAAAAATAATAACGAAAGCATAGTGAGTGTGGGGGATACCAATGCCAACCAAATTGTGCCGAAAGTTAGAACCACTGAAGGGGATGTTAAGAAACGTGCTTTGACAGATGAGAGTGGGAATATACACTCTGGAGGATCAGAGAAAGTTACTCATCTGAATACAGAGCAGAATAAATTTCTGATCTTCAAAGACCCTCGGACCTTTCACACCAGTGTACAGGAAAGTAAGCTGCCCTCCACCACAAGCAGGGAAATGGGGAAAGATTGTAGGACCGGTGAAGCTAAGAATATATCAAGGCATATCAGGATTAGCCGAGGACAAAGTCTGTCCAATTTAAAAAGCAGCACAAATGATGCCAACCTGGAGGTTATTTCCAAAGGTGATGTTGACTTCACCCAGAACTTTTCTAAGGGTAAAATGCCCAGGACTATGGAGATGGAGAGAATAAAAAGACTTTCTTTGGGAAGACCAAGTAAATTTTCTCCTCAGTCTGAATCATTTGCAAAAGACTGTGTTGGCCGTGTATCGTGTAAACGTCTGCTTTCTGCATCATTGGACTCCATCGACAGGTCACACCATATGATAGGAAATACAGAGAAATCACAAAAAACATCCACAGATCATTTTCTTGGGATGGTGTTTCATCCACTTGACAATACCTCAGAGGAAAATATTGTGTTTTATTCCAAACCATCTACCTCAGGGAACAAGAAAATAAGTAAACCAGAAAATGTACCAAATGTTAATGTTGAAAGCACACTGCATACTTCTCATTCTCAACATTCAGCTGTTAAGCCCAATGAGATTGCTAGTAAATCAGAAGCACAATTAGGTCAGGGCGATAAAAGTAAAAAACTGGAGCTTAAGACTGCACCATCTCTACAATCTAAAAATACGTGTCAACAAAAGATTGAGAGAATTACACTAGTGGAGTTCCTGGGATGTCAAGAAGATGAAAATACAGCAATGCAGGAGCAGAAAGGCTCTGGGTCTGATGCATCAAAATTTCAAGCATCCCATTTTCAAGACACCTGTAATAAAGTAGAGGATCCATTGTCAAGCCAGGTGGTAACCTATCCTGATGACAAATTGCTGAGTGATAACATCACCATTGGTGGGGAAGGGAGAGGCAGCAATGACAGTGACAGCGGGACAACTAGCCAGGTTGGTGAGGAATATTTTACTGACAAAGAAGAGGAAGCAATATTCCCACTCACCTGTGATAGTAAATCCAGTGGCAATGTGACATCTAGAAAAAATGAGAATTTACATGAAATTGATGCAGGTTGCGCTGAAACAGTTGGTGAAGACGTCTCTCTCGTACATAATATTAATCTACCTGACAGCAAACCCTTGGAAGTTAATGAGAATAAACTGATGCTAGTCAAAGGCAATACTGAGGATGCTGCCGTGGCTGCTTCTGATCTCCCAGATCAGCACGGAGCATGCAATGCAGAGACAGTGTCAAACCAACCTGACAGCCACGACAGTGATTCAGAAACCTTGAGCTTTTCAGTTCCAAGTAAAAAGACAGCTAATGCACAGAAACATCCTTCAGAGGAAGCACCAGAGAGCTGTAATGTTTCGGCAAAGGCTGATGCCTTTTTATGTGTCCCAACTTCCATGCGCCCGGTGGCAATGCTGGATGTTAATGGTCAGCCCACACTATCAAACAGTAATTTGAAGGACCTTTATGCACTTCATGTTGACAAACTGTCACCCTCCTCAGTCCTACCTCCCACTGACAGTACGCAGTTGTTAAACATATCCCCTAAAGTGCCTATCAAGACTGCTTGCAGCAGCGCCATCCCAAAACCTATCCTGGTCCACTCCAAGGGCTCCCTCACAGATAAGGTGGATGTGGACAGTGACTGCAGTGAAAAGCTGGAAGAAAGCATCGAGATGAAACCTGCGATACCTAGGCCCAAACCCGTGAGACCTAAAATCATCACATACATTAGGAGAAACCCTCGTTCGATAGAGCAGCTTGACCCTTCATTTGCGCCGGCGGGGTTGCCCTTTGGTAGCCCTGCGTGTGGCATGCCCATCTCTACAGAGCAGAAGGCGTCCAGTGGAGGGGAGGCGAAGCCCCCCAGCATCCTGTATGAAAAATTTAAACCTGACCTCCAGAAGCCAAGGCTCTTCAGTTCTGGTCTGGTGGTGTCAGGAATTAGACCCCCAGGACATCACTTCGGTCCAATGAGTGAGAAGTTTCTGCAGGAGGTAAGGAGGCAGCTTTGACAGCCTGTTTTGTATGCCAGGTGGTGATCACTTGCTTACTTGTTGCTGCCAGAAGTTATTCTCAAACTCCAGATAAGAAATAAATCCTAAATCAAGGCAATGTATGATCACTAGAAATAAACTTACTTAACCATTTCTGGCACTGACCATGTTGCAATGTCTGACCTGTGACTGGAAGTTGTCACTGTGTTCCTCCAGTTTTTCCCAGCAAACCAGTCACCTGCTAGCAGTGTAAATAGGGATGTTTACAAAGGAAAAGACATACTGTTTGAATTTATCCATAAACAGAACTTCTGTTTTTTTTTCCCAAAGGATAGCTTTGGCAAATGAATGTAATTTGCCCACAGAGACAATTCCTTAATGGGAAAGTTGGCAGGTTTTTGCAGACAGAGTACTAGAGGTCTAAATTAATTCCCTTCTGTTTAGCTGTACTGAAACCCAGGGACTATCAGAGCTCTTGTTAGATTATATATATAACGCAGGAAAAGATTTAGTTTTGATTTATTTTAAAGCCATGTGTTACATTGACCTACATCTTAAGAAATCTTCTTTCCCTTGAAAGCCTTCCTCAGTAGCCAAAAGGTGATGGAAGTCCCTCTGGCCAATTCTGGCTCCTATATCTCATTGTGTTTCTGCCTTGATAAGTTGGGCAGGAGTCTTGGTTCCCTGAAATCCCTGCTGAGTAGCTCAACAACCAAACTTTTTATATAAATACTGTAGATCGCACAAGTGTATTTCATTTGAACCAGTCTTTTAAAAAAAGAAATGTTTACTGTGTATCTCATGGTATTATTGAGGCTATTTTAATGCCTGCCTTATTCTACATACAGTATTTATCCAAGAAACAGCATTGAAATAATAAATTTGGTGACAGTGTTAACAATCAGAAGCTAGCAAATACCCAAATTAAGATTTTGTGTGTGAATGTAGACTGGCCCTTACGGCATGTTAAGAGGCAACCTACTGAAGTCATCATGGATTATATGTTATATATCGTATGCTCTATTCATAGAGCACCACCTCATCCCAAACACAGAAAGGACAATACTCACTGCACTTTCCCCTCTAACTTCAGTTTCCAGCTCTATCCCTTATATTTTACATCCGGAGGAGGAATGATTAAAGTCATTGTGAGCTTGTCTGTGCCAGCCATTATTAGTATGTCTTCACAATTGCATTGTAAAGTGAGGGGAAATTGCTTCGTTTTTACTGTTTAATGTATGGCTTTGGAAATTAAAGCCAAAATAACCCAGGCTGTGTAGCTATTTGACTGTTTATAGGGTGACCATGACCCTCTGAGGACCATAGGTGTTTATGGCCCATATAGTTGGGGTTCAGATAATCAGGTAGGATCAGCAGACACATCTGGGAGCAAAGGACCAATTTCTGTGCACCGTTGAGGACTGTTCTTAACATGAGAAGGTTGTGGTAATTCTGCAGCATAATTTACTCTAGACTAGGGTTAGGAGGAGGCCATATGGGCTGGAGAAGCTCCAAAGCATCTTCCCCAACTCCTCCAAGAAATATGACTTTGGGTTAGTATTTCAATGAGGGAAGGTTTGAACCCAAGCAAGCTGCTTCTTCAGAGAAGCTGGATTGCCTGGGGGAGAGGCTGGGAAGGAAAAATCAATCAAACTGCAGTTTGTGTTATGAGTTTGCATTAGCCCAGGAGTCAGGAGCTGATAGCAGGGGATGGTATTTGCTGTCTTGGGCTGCCACCCTAAAAGCAAGTACCTTAGTCCCCTTGCTAATTGGGGGAATGCAAAGGGGACAGATTTAGCTCCAGTATGGATCAAAAGAAAGGAAAATGATTGATCCATGGAAGTGGACAGATGCTTAGAAGAGCAGCTCTGCACAGTAGGGGTTCAAGCAATTAGGATGGTGTTGTGGTTTAATCCCAGT
>VZTL01083850.1:0-10661 GCA_013400535.1 Scopus umbretta
CTTTGTCAGAGCTTCATCAGGTCCATTTTGGGGGAGGTGCGTGGGGACTGTGGGAAACATGGCTGATGCAAACCAGCCAAAGCTCTCCATCTCCTCTGGAGAGCTAAGGTAGCCATGTGGCAAAGAATTGCTTACTACTCTGCCAGTCCCTCCCCGGTGCACAGGACACCGGAAGGAGCCAAGAGAGCCCGAGTGACCCATCTGCCATCGCTGAGACTCCTGGAGAAGGAGCTGAGCCGCCGCCATGCCGTGAGTGTCTGACTTATCTTCTTTGGTTGGCCCCCAGTCCTCTGTGAGAGGGAGTGAATCTCCCTCTTAGCACATCTCGTAGCTGGTCATCGCTCTGTTTTTCTGTGGAGCATTTGGAAAGACGATCTGTCTGTATATCTGAGCCACTGAAGTGCAGCAATGAGGAGCAGAGAGCAGAAGCCTACACAAAGCCATAATCTTTCTCACTGTACAATCTGCACAACAGGTGAAAGCCAGCTCCCTGGGGCTCTGGCATTTGTGAGTCCCCTTCAAGACATGGCTCTAGCTTACAGTCTTGGAGACTTGGTGCTCCTCAAAATTTCATTTTTTATCAATCCCCATACAAGGGAACTGATCTGTAGCAAATGCCGGATGCCACTGAGCAGAGCAGCGTGTGTGACAGACGAGATAAAAAGGGATGCACCCAGCTCCTGACTCTGCTTGTGATGCGCATTTTGCCTAAACACAACTGCTTTGTTCTCCAGGCCACTGGTACGATTTTAACGCGGTCTGTTCACAGGCTTTATGCTGATGTATTCTTCTGAACACTGTTGTCTGTGCCCTGCCACAGCCTTAGCTGCTTTGCACCCTTCTGCTGCTCTCCAAATGCTGGCAAGAAGAATTTGGTGGTGAGAAAGACACCAGGGCAGAGTTAGGAGCTGTAGAGTTCTGTGTGACAAGGTTATGTGGGTTGGCTGCCATAAGTGTTTTTATGAGGAAGGTGCCAAATAGAAGATAAATCCTTGTTGGCTGGTGTGCTCCCTGGTAAGAGAAGCTCTTGGGTCCTTCTTGGTAAGCTGGGCGAGTGGCAGGGATTTGGGAAAAGGTGTCTGTATTTCACAAGTATGATGGCTGAGCAGTGGATCATCATATGCACCAGCCCTTCTTCTCCAAACCATTTCCCTGGCTGCAGAAATATCCCCTACTACCCACAACCATTTCCACCGTTCTTTTCAAGGCCCTGCGATGAGGGCTTCTTGAACAAACTCCTCTTTTGGCCTTTCACATTCTTCCAGTGTTGCAGCTCCACAGCACGCTTGTGAACACCCACCGGGAGCACATGGGAAAGACAAACTGCTGCTGTGTGAGGCTGGTCAGGAAGAGAATGATGTCCTCCGGGAAGGAGAAGTAATGAAGGGGTTGAAAAAAATGGCTTGCTGAGCTAGGCGAGTATGTCAAGGCTTGGGAGTTCAAACCAAATCCACGCTTCATATAGGGATCCTCTTACCTTCAAAACAGTATTCTGGATTACACTGGTTTATTTTACATGAGTGGAGAATGCTTTGACTTCACCAAATTAATTTTTACTTCTGTAGAAGTAGCAGAACATCTATGACCTTGGGTTGCATGCATGCAACTGTGCCTACAGCAGTGTTGTTGCTTGTGTTTGAGGATCACAGCTTTAGAGGTCTGGCACTGCAGGGTAAATGCCATCCCTTCTCCTCCCAGCAAAACGCTAGAGGAAAAAACAGCTGCCATAGCCGGTAGCTCCAGGAGAGACTACATGTGAAGGAGAAGCAACCAACCTGTTGGCCTCATTTTGTAGCACAGCCTACCAGACGTTGGAGCTGTGATGTGCACACATCTCCAACAGAAACCACACCTGGTGCCTGGAGCAAGGCATAAAAAGTGTAATTGCCAGACTTGCCATTCATAGAAAGTACGGTAATCCCATATATGATAACGCTCGAAAATATTTCTACATACAAAGTGCTTATGACCTTGTGCCTGCAGATAGACTTTTATGCCTTAAGGCATATTTTATGTTAAAGATATGTACTTCTAGAGAAAGAACTTGGCATGCATTTTAAAGCCATAAACAGAAGAGCTCTTAGACAAAGTACATGAGCCTGTGCTGTCTGCCTCGGCATTCATATCTCCTTCATCTGTTTCGTGTTGCCAAATTCATTTGTTGCCTTTTGCTGTCAGTGGAGACAAACCAGTGCTAATTTAGTCCACGATATATTTTTTTTTCAGTCTGGTGCTATGGAGCCAAATGCTCTGCTGAGTTAAATCAGCACCCACCTTTAGTCATTGGCCTGAGCAGCCGTGGAATAAGCCGGCTGCTGCCATGCTGGGGAATTACGGCTGTCCTGCACCCATGCCACGTTTGGCCTGTGAAATTAGAAAGCGAGGCATGAAATCAGCAGCTGCTACAAGTGTTGCTCATTCTGCTGACAACGATGTTGTGTGACATTAGTGTAGGTGTTTCCTGCAGCTCAGTGTGAGAACCTGCAGGCCGGTTTCCATTCTGGTTTAACATTTAGGGTTGGGATTACACAGAACTGCAGAAGCAGCGCAGCGAGGTGTGACCTTGTGTCTGGGCTCCTGCACAGCCTCAAAGATAACTAAGGTGCTTTTAAAAAAAACATCAAAACACTAAAGAAACCCCAAACCAACAAAAAACAACCTTGCATATGCCTTCTTTGTCTTTCCACACAGGAGCAAGGCACAGGTTTGGTTAATTGCCAAACCCAATTGGAAGAAAATCCATTTTTTAATATGAAATTTCTTTGCTATGGAATAATATTTTGCTCCAGCTCCATTTTTTTTTTTTTTCAGCTGACCATGTATTGTGAAGGAAGAACCCTAAGAGGCAGAGAATAATTTCTATTCCACTAGGGATATGGGGAGGCTGGATCATGGGGAGTGGGAGCCGGCTTTCTCCATGGTCACACAGCAGCCAAGGCTGCAGTTGGAAAATAGATCCAGACCTCTTGATTTTTGTTTTCTTGCTCTTTCTGTTTTAGTGTTTTCTGTTGCTTCCTGATGGTTACCACCTAGTCCTGCCATTTCAACAGAGCTAATGTTTTAAAAGCTAGAATAAAAAGGAGGCGGGGAAGGTGTTAAAGATGCCAGGTGGAGTCTTCAATGTTCTCCTTTCAGATGCAGTTCATAGATACTGTAGGGAGAAATGTTTCTTCTCCTTCCAGTTTCAAGCCATTGATGTATTTTGCCTGTAGGTATAATGGGCTGGCTGGGGCTGGCTGAGCCTGGGGGTGGGGGGGGGTGGAGATCGCTCTCATGGCCATGTACAAATGTGTTTAGTTACAAGAGCAATGGGCTGCATGCCTGCCACAGTTTCTGCTCAAAACATGCACAGTTCATCAGCTCTGCTTCCAGTGCAGTTCAAATGAAAATTGTGTAGTCAGGAGCAGGCATTGACACTGAAACACCTTCTATCTGACAGATTTCAGCTGTGGGTGTGTGGACCAGGATGAAGTTCCCAACAGCAGGGTTTCCCTTGGTATGGAAATACACACAAAGTGACCATACACTCGCCTTGAGCTGGCTGTTGCTGGCATCCCAGGGATGGGGACTGAAATATGGCTGGGTGGCATTTTTGTGTAACCAGTTATTTATTTAAAAAAAAAAAAAAATAGGGGGGAAAAGAGGGGAAAATAAAAGCCCCACCCAAACAAACTGGGGGGAGTGGAAAGCAACTTCAGGTCAGCCAGATGACTTTTCTAGTCAAATGTGGCCAGCTGTTTGTGTGAAGTTTCTCTTGGGAAAGTTCAAGTATTTTATTTCAGACTTTTAAGTAAAACTCTTCCATTTCTCAATGGCTTTTGTTCAGCAGTTGAACTAATTGCAATTACAAATGTAAAAAAAGAAAAAAGAAAAAGGGGTTGGTGGGGATGGAGAGGAATGAAAGAAAATGCTGAACCTGAAGCCAAGTGAATGTGAGGGGTGAGTAGGTGTTGGTGAGAACAAAGATATTTTTAGGTCAGGAGTGATGTAAGTTGGGGTCTTTCCTTCAGGTTTGTTTATTTTCTGGCTCTTCCACCATTTTGAAAAATTGCCTTATTTTGCATGAGTATAAACTGTAGCAATCTTGGTTCAGAGATGACTCGTACGAGCTGGTGTTTGTCAGAGGAAAATGAGAAAAGCTGTGACATCGCTGACTTATGCTATGGCTTTGCCTGACCTCCAGCATGGAAGATGATGGAAGTTTCTTCCTGTAGTTTCTTGGAGACAAATTTTCCACCACCTGTCTCTTGTATCTGATGAGGCCTCTGATGTGATATAAGAACATGGCTTTTTCAGGCTCTTAATTAAATGTTCAGGCTGGGCAAATATTGCTGTTTATGAGCAGCTAGTTTTAATTTCATATATATTAAAAATATACATTAAAAGGTATAGAAAATAGATTAATATATAATTATTAATAATTTATAGTAGTATTATAATTAATGTAGCAATAAATTATATACATATATATAAAAAATTTAAAAGTTCTCCTCCCAGACATGGGAAACTTCTACTTTTGCCTTTGGTTCATTTTGAATGTATGGCAGAGACTTCAGGAATTACTGAGGTGGTTACTCCTCAGATCAGTAAACAGATAAATGGATTCTGTCCTCTTCACTGTCGTATTTTTAAAATTGATTTGCAAAATACCACGTTCTAATCTGCCCCTTTAATCCAAGCTCATCACTGTTTCAGGTTGGCTCCTGATTCTTTGAATGATCAAGTAGGCTTCCTCTCTTTGTTCCCCTGCTAAAAATACAAACCGTTTGACAAATCTGCAATTAATATTTTCCTGTCATCATGTCCTTTTCTTTATCAAGCCTTCAGATCAAACATGGGTATTCAGATGTGAAGAAGGCATTGTTTCATGATTTTACTCTTTTGTTTTGGTGGCAGTAGGGTAGGAAAAAAAAAAACAGTCTACAAAAAGGAAAAACTCAATAGTGACTTAATGTTAAGAAGTCTTTTAACTTGATAATGTGGGTTTTGTTGTTGGTTTGTTGTTTTTTGGTTTTTTTTAAATGAGAAATCTGAACTTCTGGAGGCTTTTATTTCTGAGGATGATGAAAATTAGCCCTCTGGGAAACAATTCTTCCTCAGCATAGCTTTTTAATTTGCCTGTCTGAGCCCTTTAATAATGTTGCTGCATCCTAATTGGAAGTCACTTGAAGACAGACTACATTTTGATTGTGATTGATTTAATAGATCCTCATTATAGCTGGTCTTGAGAAACCTATCTTGCCCTGGAATAAAGTTATTAATAGGCTGTGCTGTATATTGCTGATTCTTAGCTGTGTGGAGGTACAGTCTTCATGCTTTAATTTTAGCCCCATTGTATCTTGTGCTGATTTATTCTGCAAATTGGGTGTCGTCATGGAGGAAACTGCAGCAGTTTCTTCTGTGGGACATCCTCATAGGGCATGGGGACCATGATGCCAGGAGCTGCTGGTCCTTTACCCACAACCTGCCACCATGGTGTGGGGCTCCAGGGATCTGGGGAGCCGGGGAGCTGCAGCCTCCTGTAGCCCTGTCTTTCACTGATTTGCTTAACTGGGGTGAACCCAATTATAGTCATGCTGACACATGGTGCAGCCAGGACCCTCTGAAGGTAGCTTTCCAGATGTGTTTAGCTGATCTTCCCCCGGCTCTAGGCCTTTTTGCACTTTTAGCATGCCTGTTGATTTCCCTGGGACAGCTTCCACCAGCAGCAATGAATCTAAATCAACATAGAAAGGGTCAGAATTTGGACGTATATATATATATATAGAAAGAAAGTAGTAGTTACTCATCTTCCCTTTCTTCACATCCTACTGGAGCACAAAACATTCCTGCTCACTGGCTCAATTAAGCTACAGTCTAATTCTGAACTGCATTAATTTTAGTTTATAGCTGGAGTCTAAATACTGGCCAGAGCCATAATGCGCTCTCTCTGATAGGCTCACATTTTGAACCTTAAGACCAACGCATCTTTTCAGCAACCCCATGACTGATTCAAGAGCAATGGGTATTAAAATGTCAATCAGTTTATTTTAATTATGCTTGTAGCAACCTGGGAGAGCTACTGATTTCATTTTGAGAATGCTGTCACTTTTTGACAGGTTAGAAAGAAGCCTGGGCTGGCAGGATGCCTGACCTGCAAAAGCACCAAGGTGAGGGCCGTCTTGTTGGAATAAAACTGACCCTTACCTCGCTGTAGCTTATTGCTCCTGGCCCAAACCAGGGGTCGCAATTACCTGAACCAACACAGTCTAGTTGTAAAGACTTGCGCTAACCTCTTATACCATGCAGTGACAGGTACGACCCGATTCCCCCTCTGCTTGGAGCGACCGAATATGCTGCCCGCTTCATCCAGTGGCTGACCTTGGGGGATGCCACCCCCACAGCTGCGGTGCAGTTCTGACCCCGCTACCTGCACTTTCCATCGTATAACATGGGACATGCTGTTTCAGTGATGTAAAATGCTGCCTGACCTCATAAGTGTGTTCATCAGCGAGCTGCTACAACATCTTGCTGAAACACGTTATATTTTATTTTCCAAGCAAGTGAGCTTTGGTTTCTCATGATGTAAGAGAGCAAACAAGTTGTGTGAGGATCCTGGCTGTTACCTACAGGAAGCATTAAGGAACACGTCCTGGTCCATGGGAGCCTTATCACTGACTTCAGTGGGTGTGAGATTCAGCTCTGTGTCTAAGCTTTGACGCACTTTGTGCTGGCAGACGCAGAGAGATTTCCCTCACACACATGATGAATTTACACTGCTTGGCTACGCATCACTTGTACTCGTTCCTCTTCCAGCTGTCACAAGGCTCTCGTGCTTTGCCAGCGGTACCAGCTCTTCGGCATACTTCCCCATTGTCCCCTTTGAGGGACTAGCATCTGTCTCCCCCACTTTTGCGTTAGCTCTTGCCTCATTTGTAATGGCAGTAAATGAAAAATGCAAAATGCTGAGTCACGGGGTAACGATAACAAAAATGCCATTTGTGCTGGACAGATTAATACTGTGTTGCCTATAGCATGATGACTGACCTCCTGTTCAAAGGTCTGTCAAAGATGGTAAGTGTTCTGCGCGCTGACGTTGTCTCCTTCCCCTAAAGCATGTCCTGCAGCATCAGCTTACTGCCTGCGTGCCTGAGGTGGTCATAACCAGCTAGCTCAGGAGCTGGGGCAGGGCACAGCTCCCTGGGGCTCGCTGCTGTGGCACTTGCTCAGCCCCTGTGGATGGGTCCTGGGCACTTCAGCTGTGTCCGTGCTGCCCTCCTCTGCCTCCGTCCTGGGAGGCATCTCAGTGGTCTCTGCTGCCCTGGAGTTGAGTTGCAGGGTGAATTGCAGGACTTTGTGTTCATCCTTTTAGGTGGATGCCGGAAAGACATTGCAAGATTACCAGCAGCGTTATGGTTTGTTTTCTGTGAAAAGAGTGACCGCCTTCAGATGCTCACCACCAGCTTCATGCGGATGCAGAGTGTCTCAAAGCTGTGATCTCTGTGTCCTTGGGGGTGGTGTCACCTCTATTCCAGCTTGTTCCCTGGTACTAGATAATCAGATGACTCATGATGGACAGCTGATTTTACAGCTAGAGAGCCAGAATAGCTCAGACATGGGCCATACTATACTTATATAGCTTCAGCAGAAGTCCAGCTGCTTGCTTGGAGCCACGGTGACTCAGTCAGTGCGTACTGATCATGCAGCAGACCCAGCAGCCTGTCAGATCCATGTGATCCCACAGACATGGGTGTCCACAGGGGTGCTTGGGATATGAGGCTGTGGCGCTGTAGAGGGCAAGGGCAGGGGAACAGAGAAGGTTGGGACATGAGTGCTGGGAGTTTGCTGTGAGCGGTCAGGGAGCAGGTGGAGATGCGTTACTGTCAGGACTGCCACTGATATGTGCCACTGCTGAGAAGAGCCCAACTTCAGACATGGTGCAGGGGTTAGTACATGGGGCTGGAGCTGACAGACCTTGCCCAGCTGCGGGAAATGAAGGTCAGGCATAGTTGATTAGAGCTGGTGAAATGGGTGGGTGCAAAACTAATGCACCTAAGGACAGGAGCTGGCTGAAGGTGCAACTGTGGTACGGCACAAGGGCCAGGCCCTGCCCCAGCTTGGGTGCGAGTATCCCAAGCTTACAGCAGGGTAGGGCACGCAGCCAGGTGAACGCTGTGGCTGCCCCCAGCACCTTCAGGGGCAGGTGGGACATGGAGATCTCTCGGGGGTGCATTGCAGCAGGACTGAGAGATAAGCAGCGGGGTGTGCTGCTGATCCTGATGGCTCCTTTTGCCTTTCTGTGGGTCTCTGTTATGCTCTGTTAGCTGACAGGTTTGGAAAGTCTCCTCCAGGGCTGGGCCGTGGCCTGGTGAAAGAGCCATTGCTGGGGTCAATCACGGTAGTCAGGAGCAGGCTGTCACTCCTTGGTCACCTTCATCAGGTTCAGGTGCAAGAGAGCACTTGGTGGGTTTGGTCTCTCTATCTGTGCTGGGAAACCAGGCTGGCATTTGAAGCTCAGGCAAACAGTAAACATGGAAATGCCCCATGTAGGTATTCATACAGAGGAAAAAACACTAGAAGGAAGCTTCTGCGAGTGGACTGAGTGCCAAAATATTCACATGAACTAGCAGAGGTTTAAGGCAAACTGAAATGGTTCCTCTCGCACTTGCCTGACTCATGAAACAATTCTCTAAATCTAACAGGATTGCCTTTATACTGTATGTTTGTCAGTGACAAAAACAAAATCTCTAGCTTCTCCTAGTGAAACAAGGAGTCAAAATCTTTCTGCTTTTCCAAGCTTTAACCTCCTTTGCCAGAGACACCCTTTGCACGCTGGGTCACTGCCACATGCTGTGCAAGCACCTGAGCTTCAGGAGCATCCTCTGTTCCCAGAAGCCTTTAAGGATGTAAAATCCCTGAAGGTCTTTTGGTCAAACCTTTTTATTCTTTTTATCTTTTTTTTTTTTGTACAGGCTTACTTTGCAGTTATGGGCTGTGACTTTCAGTGTGGCTGTGCCCTGGATTGCCCAGTGCTGGGGGGAGGTTTTCTACATGAACTGCTCTGTATAAATAAACCTATGACAACAGTAATAAAAGATGCAAGCTTTTGCTGTAAAAGTGCATCAACTACTTCTTATTCTTAAAGAATTCTCCCACCAAATTGTCACAAATCATCATTCCTTCCTCAGTGCTCTGTTGTCTGACAATATTTTTTATAGAGACAAAAAGAAGATGCATAGAAAAAAGCAATAGGATTCTAAAAGTCTGTTGACCAATTGCACCCTGGAAAGAATAGCTTTACAGTGTATGCACATGAGTTTTAACTCATGGCTGCTGTTTAAACTAAGTCAGCGTATCTGGTATCACTCTGGCTTTTTTTGCCTGTTTCTAGGATGCTGAAGATCTGCTTTTATCTCCCCATGGTGTATATCAGCGCAAGCCACTTCATTGCGCCGTGGTGCTCTACAGCCAGAGGGGAAAGCTGAGGATGGGAGGGTGTTAGGCTGGGGCTAGAAATGAAGGTTGTGTTCGCAGTGCCTCTGGGCTAAGAGCGCTAGATATGTGGAGCGGGATCTTGGTGTGAAGTGAAATACCCAGCATGCAAGGAGGGTCTCCATGACCGCGGGCTGAATGAGGGGGAAACAGCCTCAGCCAGGCTACCCTTGTCTGACAGGTCGGGCACATCGCAAGCGTCTGGGTGAGGGTTTGGTATCATCCGCAGGTGTCCGGGCACGTAGCACACAGCGATCTTTCACTGCTGAGGGTCTGAGACTAAGGGCATTTGGCAAGAGGTGTTTATGCCTTGCCTCCTGGCCTTGCCTTGGTTCAGCATTTTTCATTAGCCCTGTCTCAGCACCCGGAGGATGCTATTGCACTGCACGGTTCTTCCTTTCAGGCTGCTGCAGGATTTACTAGCTCTCCAGCTGCTGTTAATAACGATGCATTTGTCATGTGCTGTTTAATTAGCATGGAGCATGAATCACAATAAAGGAGAGGAAGAGAACCAACGTAAATGCCTGTTGATATACCAACAATGTGGCTGTGAACATGAAATACCTCCGTGTACTAACCACACAATACCAAGGTCCCTATTAACACAATGTGTGTCTGAATAAGCATGGGGGGAGCAAGGCTGCACTGACGCTGCCTGTTCCCGGCAGGCACGAAGAGTGATGGATTACCTGACCTTGGAGGGATAGCTTTCCCCACCCCTCCAGACTTGACACCTGCACAGCTTTTGATATCTGCTACTACAAAAGAACAAATGATCCCACATGTGTCCAGGACTTGCGTGTCCGTTCTGGTTTCCGAGCTCAGCTTTGATACCATTGAGCTATGGCACAGCACAGGGCAATTCCCTACTAATTTTTTTACTGGTCACAAAGGCATTTTTATGAATTGTCATATCCGGTATAAAAAAGCCCATGCTGATGCAAAACTCAACTAAACCTAGATGAAAAGGTGAGAGAGGATAGCCTCACAGAGGGAGAAACGGGGTGAAAAATCACTTCTCTAGTTACAACTTACAGTCCATGTAAGCATGCTCCAGTGAAAAGAAAACTCTGAGCCATGTGAAGAGCCATTAGTGGGCTGGGGCCCATAGTAACACTGGTGATTTACTAAAGCTGTTTGCCAGATTGAACCTGCTCAAGAACAGGCCTCATAAAAACAAAAAAAAAAAA